>OZ030395.1:34228433-34385417 GCA_964023965.1 Melinopterus prodromus
GATCAATATTCATTCTGAGAGACACATTCATAAATAAATCGCTCTCGAAAAGAACTGCCCGAACTGCTTACAATAACGAACATAACCTTTTGAGAAGTAGATAACCTCTTCTTGGTATTTTTCGTGGTTGTCATGGTTACGAGAAATTGTATACGGTTAGTATTTGTGGTGGGGTGGATTATTGCCGTAAATAAAAATATACGGGGGGATAATTAGAGATTTGGTAGTTGTGTGGCCATCTACATCTAGTAATACTTTTGTTTGGAAGCTCTAGAGAAAAGAGCGGCAACTCACGTTTGAATGGGGGATACGGGAGCCTTAACGTTATTGGCCCCGTGCACAGTATAGAGTGGGCGGGTTACAAACGCTTTAAGGTGCGTTCGCATTAGTGTTAGTGGCAATGGTAATGGTAGAAGTTCGACATACGGGAGCGCTGTATAACCGTTCGCATTGACTGTCACCACCATTACCACTCAATCCGAACGGTTATATAGCGCTCCCATATGTCTAACTTCTACCATTACCATTGCCATTGCCACTAACACTAATGCGAACGCATCTTTACGCGCCCGTAGCGGAATATGTATACGCCAGAAGTGTTCTCGGTCACCGCTACACGCAAAGGCGCTGTAGTCGACTTTATTATTTCTGCCAGCTGTTGACGTTCGTAAAAACGCTCTGGCTACAGGTAACTACACCACGTCGGTAATTACTAGGGACAAAACTGCTTAGAATAGCGCCACCTCCTGGATATCTGAGACTCTTCCGGCGCGACAGACGTGCTTATCGACGCGCACCCGGCCAATACCAAGAAATTTAACAAAGAAAAACGGAGTCCGGCCCTGTATGATTATAATCACACGACCGCAGACTACCATACCTAAGCATCGACCGACCCACTGATGAACCCACTACTCTTCAAGATACTCCACCCCACCACTTTAGGGTTCACGCGTAAATGACATTAACCGTCTTAGCCACATGCTTGATAGTTTGTCAAAGTCCTCGATGTCTCCCGGATTCATTTGTCTTATCTGTGTATTAATGTTCGTCACGTCCATGTGCATGTATTCGCTGTGAGTGTATTTAAATTTTTGTTTTTGTGTGCTCTTAAGGGTGCCGAGACGGGTGCGGAACGCACCCTAGAAAGTTCAGCAACGAACTTCGTAAATCGTACCGATCTTTTAATTTTGCTTTTAAATTTGAGATTTTTTGCACTCAAAGGGTATTAATTGAATGTAGCTACAGCATACGAACAGGACAACGATAACTAAAAATAGAATACATACCTCTCCGTTCAAACGCAGAAAAATCGTCGTTTTTGCTGCTTCGTACCCATTTTCTATTTAAAGTTATTTCTTGGACATTTTACTGCATGTGATTTAGGTGATTTTACTATGCAGTGTATGAAGCAAGGATTTATTAATCCAAAAACCAAATTGTAAGTTAATGTCTATTGTTCAATTCTGACCAATTTTCGGTATGTATTCCCTTTTTAGTTATCGTTGTCCTGTTCGTATGCTGTAGCTACATTCAATTAATACCCTTTGAGTACAAAAAAACTCAAACTTAAAAGCAATATGAAAAGATCGGTACGAAGTACGTTTTAGCAATTTACGTACAATTTGCGGGTGCGTTCCGCACGCGTTTCGGCACCCTTAATACGAGTCAATAAAGGAAAATGGTCAGATATGTTTGTGGGCAGCACTTCTATAGATTCAATTATTGTTCGGTCATTTGTTAATATGTGGTCCAATATCGTATTGTTCCCCTGAGTATTTGTTCTTGTGTAGCCTTTTTTCCTGTTTTGTTCATGATGGAGTAGCCACTTTCTCTTAGAATGTTCTTATACTCGTTTGTGCATTATTTTTTTCTCCTATATTAATGTTGAAATCCCCTACAACATGTGTTTTCCTTTTCTGTTGATTATTGTGTTCTTTAGACATTCTTTTAGTTAATCAAATGTTACTTGAGGGGGTTTATAAACTAGAGTGATAGTTTTCTTGGTCGTGAGGTATACTGTAATTATTTCTACCCGTCGGTGCGTTGTTTTTTGTTTAACTGTGTAGTCTATGTCTTTTCTGACATACAGTGCCAGCCCGCCTCCTCTTGTCTCTCTCGATAAAAATTCTGCTTCGTAGTTGTTGAGTTTATGTAGTGTTTCTTGGAAGGGTTTAAACCACGTTTCGTTTAGCGCTATTATTTCAGGATTATGGTGAAGGTGTGGTATTAGCTCAATGTCGTGGAACTTATATACTTCTTATACTTCGGATGTTCTGTGTGTATATAGAATACATTTAACAGATTGGACGACTTACCTGTAAGGAAGGACAATCGTAATTATCCGAGCTAACATTCCGAACATTTTACACCCTGTATATAAGGCCGTTGCGCCGTTGACTCACACAATTTTAAAGAAAGAAACAACTTTTTTCTCTATTACACCACGATATATCACCTCTCGGGCTAGGGATTGCTCATAATATTGTCGCGTGCTCAATAAGTGAATAGATCGTATAGGGTTGGGAACCTAGGGTGGGTTGTAAAATGTTCGGAATGTTAGCTCGGATAATTACGATTGTCCTTCCTTACAGGTAAGTCGTCCAATCTGTTAATTATCCTTCGCTAACATTCCTTACATTTTACACCCTGTAGATGTTTAAAGAAAAACGACGATCTATCAACGTTTAGGATAAACAAAGTTTATAACAATAATTATTTAGTTGATGATCTAATAGGTTAGAATTCAAAGCAATATTCTTTTTACAATTTGATATGTAAGAAAGCTATATGTATCACAATAGTATCATCCTGATACGTACCTAGTAGCAAAACTCAATAACGCCTCTGAGTAATTTAAATAGTAGGTAAAGTTATTTACTTTAAATAAATATTTAGCAAATCTAGAGCCGCTTCTGCAGCAATAGTGAGGTATAGAATGTACACTAGATGCGGATTTACATTTTTATCCCAAATAAGTATACTAATATAATAACTTATTGTCTGCCTAACAAGCTATTATTCCAATACGATATTCTAAGCAGCGAGTTTTTCCTGAACGGTTTTATTTAACGTAGTCTTCGGATATACATATATAAAATATTGCTAACCTAATTATGTAATTATAGAATAGAACACTTGATTTTATTTGTGCAATCGAGTTTTCGATAATGCTAATGGGCATTAATAATTTATAGGTAAGCTTCTAAAAAACGAATCTATTTTAAATATTGTTCGTCTAATGTATCATTTAGCTGGTGACCGCCATCCAGCACATAAATTATTTGACGAGGGTTGAATGAAGCATATACCCTTCAGAAACATTTGAAAACGGTACTCATCACTTTTAAAAAATTAATAGTCTGTGATAAAGCGGATTTCTTATGCGTTTATTGATCTATCTAAACTGGTATTTACTAGAGATTCTATAAAATTGATGACGCATTCTAATTAGTAGCTATGCGGTCAACTTAATTATCAGTATAAGATCATCGCATCATATTGCTTTAATATCCTTAGGAATATTGAAGCCAAAATATACCGAAGCGCGAAGTATAGATATTAACAATTACATTAAATTATGCATTCGTTCGTTCGTTTGTAGGTATTATGGCCAGTTTGGAAATGCTACCTTGCCTACTTTTGTATAAAAGCATCATCACTGACGATTTTAAAGTCTAGGGCTTCCTAATCACGTAGGTGCATTTTCTGTTTACTTCGCTAGTAACATGATCCTTACCGTGACATCGAACAAATTAAGGGTATTTATGTCTTCATATCCTTTACTTCATAAATACTGAAGCAATTTTCAATAGTAGGAGTATATGACCATTATGAATCAGCTATTGATTTTTCCTTGATTTTATTTTATTTATTTAATTTTATATCTATTTATTCATTTTACTTATTTATTTTTATTTATTTATGTATTTATTTTTATAGGCAAGTATTTGGATATTTTAATATTTCTATTAAATACTGTTTATTTTGTTAATGCAAACTATTGCGCATATATTTTCGATTCTTATAAAAAATGGTAAATAAGAAAATCTCACTTTTCACAGAAGATTTTAGACCGTTCAAGCTACCTTTTGTACAGTCATGGAAAAAAGTATGTTCGTATCGCTATCGCAGGATTTGAAAATAGTATGTCGGTTATATATTCGGTTATATATTCCCTCGGCCCGGCCGCTTCGCAAAAAGTTGTCGTTCACGAGGTGGTTTTTCGATGGATGTAAATTAACGGAATTTAGTTTATTTTGAGCGTGTCCGATCTTTTCCTTAATGTGATACCTTCATTGCAATGTAATAAATGTAATATGACCACAACATTTAAGTTTACGAGTAGTGCATTTAATTAAATATAAAATTACTTTTATAATAATATTAATAAACATGAAATTTGATAATATGATAGGAAAATCTGATATTAAGATATTGCGTAATGTCATATCTAATACACATATTAATTACGTAAGTAAATGCCTTTGCCCAGCAGTGGGATGACGGGCTTTAGTAAGTAAGTAAGTAAATGCACAAATCATCTTGTTGCCAAGGATTATCACTGAATAAAGACTATTTCAGAATTGTAATATTAAAATATATTCACTAAATGTAAATAAATTCTCTAAATTTAATTTATATTTATATTTAGGACGGAGCATGTATTTTGTATGAAAGGACAATAGAAATATATCTGTATTTACTTTATAGCAGTTAATGTTTCAACTATCGAATTATTAAAATTTTACTTATAATTAATTAACTAATTACTTAAGAATACTGAAAATTAGGTTATTATGTCAATAATGATTAATGACAAATCTTTTTTCAAGTATCAAATCTGTAGTAGTTTTGGACATTGAGGGAACTAATTTTAACAATAGTGTCATCTAAATGTTCTTTTAGATGGTCGTATATTTTGGTTTATTTATTTTTAATACTAATTATTTCATATTTACATTTTTTTACAAAAATTTAGAGCTTGCTTCTACAAGCAGTTATCAATTTTTGTAAATTAGTGTCAGTTGTCAGATATTTGAAAAATATTGCTGTAAAGTAAATACAAAATAATAATATAAAAAGATTGTAATGATACATTCATGCTATAGAAAATACATCCTTTCTGGTTATTAAGTTAAACTGCAAAATATCGTTGAAGCTAAATATCTCGAAAACACCAGTAAATCACAAGTAACAAATTACCATAAATACAAATTTAAAGCAATTTAATTTTATTAATTTATATCTATATTGTGAATAAATGTTAATACATAAAAGTTCTGAAATAACCTTCAGTAAAAATATTCACCACAAGAAATTGATTTTTGTATTTATTAACGAAAAAAGCTATTAGATGCAATAAGTTTGTATAGTTTGTTGTGTTTTATGCAATAACTTGAAATGAAATTTTCATTTTATGTTATATAATAAATTATATTTAATAAAAACACAATTACCTTACAATGTAGGAATTACATTAATTTATTACACATTAGGCTAATAAATAGAAATATATAAATCTATATAAACCAATTCAAAGCATTCGAACAAGGTTTCACAAATAATAAATTTCCGATATACGAGTATGCAGCGTAACGGGACAACTTTTTGCACTTAGCGGCCGACCGGCCGACTAGAGTAACAAAAAAATCGTACATGGATGTAACATCGACACACTGCTGAAATACGGATCAGAACATACTTTATTCCACGAGTGTACATACTTGCTATGACAGTCCTTTTTAGTTGTATCCCAACGCCTTCTGTGTCGTACTTGTGTTTTTAGAGCGAACCCTCAGGGCATTAGTAACCCATCTGTAAACTTCTGATTTCCAATTTGAAGACACTTGTTTAGTTTACCACTATACTATTAATGTTTCCTGTAATAATGAAACTGTCCGGTATTTGCGTCAACCGTTTACGAAGATCGGTATTTTTGAAGTGTCTTTTATCCGCCTGTGGATCTATAGGCGGAAACTGTATGTCTTAATACTGAACCTATTGGTCCCAATAAATTTTGTAAAGTCTACGATCATTGACATAGTTTATGATAAGAACCAAGAAACATGTATTTCAATTCAACAAGTAACCTGTGACCTGAATGCTAGGTTTGATGGATTTTGTGAATATAGTATTCTAAGCGGTATTTAAGCCAAAACACAGCAGGAAGTTCCTACTAACGTTCCATATGTTCAAACTCTCACTACTTGTCACTGCTATTTTTATTTATTTATTATTATTATTCTTTTAATTGACATGTTTGATTATTTTGTTGTTTGAACAACAACTTGTTTCATTGAAATTGATTAATTTTGAGGAGCCCGTACTTATATCACTTCCAGAGAAACAAATTTTTATTTATTTTATTTTGTTTTTATTTATCTTTTTAATTTTTTTTGTGCAAGTTAATTTGCTGATGATTTCTAACATTGTAACTTAACAATGTCCTCGCTAATCTGCTCTCTCTTGCCTTCTCTCTCTCTCTCTTTTCCCTACCTTTTTACAACAAAATAGGTATTCCATATATTCGGGTTAAAACTTTGATAGAGTGATATTAAAAATATCGGCAAAATTCATGTCCGAGTTGGCCTTTGGTCCTTGCTCCACAAGCGCAGAGATAATAGTGTTAATTGGTTGGTTACACCATCAAACCGAATGCAATTTGATTTTTGCAGTTTATTATTTCTTCGTTAGTAATAGCAGTACATCAATAGTGGTCAGCTTATATAAAATGAAGACAGTTACTTAAATCTATATTAAACCATGTGTGCCGTTCAACAGAACACTCTGTATAGTATAAGCATTTAAAAACTGAAATCATAGATTTAGTTAGCCATTCAAGAGAATGCTCAGTATAGCATAACATTAACATGTAACAATAAAGAATTATAAGATTCAGTGAGTTATTCAACTAAATGTTCTGTATTACATGTATTATATTCACATGTAACAATAAGGAATCATAAAGATTCAGTGAGCCATTCCGCAGAATGCTCTGTATTGCATAAACATGTTACAATAGGGAATCATAAGATTCAGTGAGCCATTTTGGAGAACGCTCTGTATTGCATAAACATGTAACAATAACGAATCATAAAGATTCAGTGAGCCATTTCGCAGAATGCTCTGTATTGCATAAACATGTAACAATAACAAATCATAAAGATTCAGTGAGCCATTTCGCAGAATGCTCTGTATTGCATAAACATGTACCAATAAGGAATCATAAGATTCAGTGAACCATTTCGCAGAACGCTCTGTATTGCATAAACATGTAACAATAAGGAATCATAAAGATTTTTGTGAGCCATTTCGCAGAATGCTCTGTATTGCATAACCATGTAACCATACGGAACCATAAAGATTCAACAGATTTCAGATTTCGATTACAGATTTTTTCAGATTTCGACAAAATGCTGTGTATTGCTTAAACATGTAACAATAAGGAATCATAAAGATTCAGTGAGCCATCCCACAGAATGCTCTGTGTTACATAAACATGTAACAATAAGAAATATGTATTGCATAATTATCTGTAGTCGAATCACTATTATAAGAGCCCCAAAAGAGATAAACTATAATGTCATAGCACTATATATTTATATATAATCTGAAGCTATATACTATTGAATAAAAGTCGCTTGTTCTTCGTAAAATCATTTAAATTAATTTATTTTAAGACTACTGATCGACTTTGAAAACTTGTTTTTATCGTCGAACCATTACAGTGAATCATCAAAATACAGAATTTAGGGGGTCACCATACACACAGCGGGTGTGTATGTTTGTGTACGTATTTATGACAAAAAGAGATTTACTCTATTTCTAGCGCTCGAATAAATAATAACGATTCGACCAATAAGCATTCCTGAAGATTTAGTTAGCCATCTTACCCAGATGGCGATAGCAACAAACAACCATATCGGACCAGATATTACTGTTGTTAGTAAAGCAAATAAAAATATCTTTGACCAGATTTGGTCCATCGACCGACCCATAACCTGACACATGTTACCTTCTGCACAGGTGCAAATACTACTTCAAATCCCTATTGAAGCCTGAGATTTAGAAGACTATTCAACAAAACATGTTCTTGTACATTGAATAACATCTTAACCAGTTAATTGATCACAAAGATTTATTAATATAGGGAACGCTTTAGAAAACATTACACTGTTAGGTTACGTTCGCTTCAATATACCGCATGCATAAGAAAACGTATTTTTTTACCGTTTTGATCGTAATATACGCGATCTTCCCTGCTTAGCACAGTTTAATTCCATAATATCTTCTTCAGTAAAGTTATTCAATAAATCAGTAATTATTAATTATTACGCTTAATACCAAATTTGAAATTTCATGACGATTGTTGTCCGTATTACATGTGAACAAGCGAATATATTTTCTAAAACATACCTGATTGACTCACTCTACGATGTGCACACTTTATAACGCTTTCCTTTTAATTTTCTTCCATTTTCCGAACCTGCTTTGTTCGGACATGTTGTGAGAAGTCACTGTTGGTCTTTTGGCATTGTTCAAACGTTATTTTGTCTTATTAAGGTAATTTACGCTAATCCGATGTGGAGTCGACGACACAAGACAATATTATGAGCAATCCCTAGCCCGAGAGGTGATATATCGTGGTGTAATAGAGAAAAAAGTTGTTTCTTTCTTTAAAATTGTTAGTCAACGGCGCAACGGCCTTATATACAGGGTGTAAAATGTAAGGAATGTTAGCGAAGGATAATTGAATGTAGCTACAGCATACGAACAGGCCAACGATAACTAAAAATAGAATACATACCTCTCCGTTCAAACGCACAAAAATCGTCGTTTTTGCTGCTTCGTACCGATTTTCTAATTAAAGTTATTTCTTGGATATTTTACTGCATCTATTGATAGTTGATTTTACTATGCAGTGTATGAAGCAAGGATTTATTAATCCAAAAACCAAATTGTAAGTTAATGTCTATTGTTCAATTCTGACCAATTTTCGGTATGTATTCCCTTTTTAGTTATCGTTGTCCTGTTCGTATGCTGTAACTTCATTCAATTAATACCCTTTGAGTACAAAAAAACTCAAACTTAAAAGCAATATGAAAAGATCGGTACGAAGTACGTTTTTGCAATTTACGTACAATTTGCGGGTGCGTTCCGCACGCATTTCGGCACCCTTAATACGAGTCAATAAAGGAAAATGGTCCGATATGTTTGTGGGCAGCACTTCTATAGATTCAATTATTGTTCGGTCATTTGTTATTATGTGGTCCAATATCGTATTGTTCCCCTGAGTATTTGTTCTTGTGTAGCCTTTTTTTCCTGTTTTATTCATGATGGAGTAGCCACTTTCGCTTAGAATGTTCTTATACTAATAATAATAATAATTCTTTATTGTGCTACTCCTTTGTTGCATTATTTTTTTCTCCTATATTAATGTTGAAATCCCTTAAAACTATGTGTTTTCCTTTTCTGTTGGTTATTGTGTTCTTTAGACATTCTTTTAGTTAATCAAATGTTACTTGAGGGGGTTTATAAACTAGAGTGATATATGTTTTCTTGGTCGTGAGGTATACTGTAATTATTTCTACCCGTCGGTGCGTTGTTTTTTGTTTAACTGTGTAGACTATGTCTTTTTTGACATACTTATTTTATCGAGAGAGACAAGAGGATGCCTCTTGTCTCTCTCGATAAAAATTCTGCTTCGTAGTTGTTGAGTTTATGTAGTGTTTCTTCGAAGGGTTTAAACCACGTTTCGTTTAGCGCTATTATTTCAGGATTATGGTGAAGGTGTGGTATTAGCTCAATGTCGTGGAACTTATATACTTCTTATACTTCGGATGTTCTGTGTGTATATAGAATACATTTCTAATTTTTAAGTTATTGCTTTTTTTTAATTTAATTTTAGTTTAGCTGGTCTAGATCCTGTATGTTTCGTATTCTTATCTTTCTCTGCGTATCTATTTTCTTCATATATATATATATATATATATATATATATATATATATATATATATATAATATATATACATATGGTTGCTACGGTGTGGGCTCCAACGCGTATGACAGAGTGTACGTTGCCACCTCATATATAACGTTGATGGCTCCAAAATCGGAGGTGACAACGTATCGCCTTGTTTTCAACGGAAATGTGGTCTAGGTGGCTCAGGGAGCTCAAATCCAAAAATTGCGTCGGAGCCGATAAGGTCTATTTTATATGTACGGACAAGTCATGTTAGTTCAAGCGTAGATCACGAGCGCTAGTGTCGCCCATACTAGATCGGCCGCCACGAAGTCACCTCCGCATATATGACCTCGTGTTTTGTATCGTACAACGTACGCTGTGACATCCGAGAAACGCTGGCAACGTTGTGGAAGGTGATAGCGCAAGAAACATATATTATATGAGTATGTTCGCATTTATTTCTGCTCTCGGACGCAGTTGGGTTGTGCATGGTACGCGAGACACAAAGGCTTTTGGTTCAAATCCAGGCCGTGGCTGAATTTTTTTATTTCAAAATTACATCCCGTATGTTTTTATCGTTTGTTATTTATTTTGAATGGCGAAGTCTGCTTTATGCAACTATCCTAGTGTACGCACATTGCCAATATTATGTGAAATAAAACTAAATAAATTATTTGCGGTCCTATTACATCAATAAATTCATACCTTTTCTTGTGTTCACCACAAATCCTATTGAATCAAGTACTCAAGTAGACATATTAAAAAGATGATGGGGGAATTTTTAGTTAATACGACTAAATATTACATACAGTATTTCGAAAATTTGAGACATGAAAAGACCGACATAGACATGAAAATGTTTACTCTTCGCAGTTATGTATTATACAAAAATGTGTAGCAGTAGCCAAAGTTTCTCCGGGTGCCTGGGTTTTTACCTTATTTATTGTTTTTATAATCTCCGCTAAATACCCTATTGTCACAGTAAACTGTAGTGGTAAGCCTGAATAGTACAGCACCTAGTTTAGTATATTGATCATGATTCTAGATATCAATTAAGGTAACAAGCTACAGTCGCGGAAAAATGTATGTTCGACTCCTATTTTTCTTGGGGCGAAATACTTCAAAACCTACACAACGAATTGTGAATATATACAGGGTGTCTCAACAGTGCGAACTCGGAAGATTATGCCTCTGTTAATGAAGATATTTTAAAACTGATTTCACTCATATATACACAAAGCGAAGGCGCACATTGTAAAACTATTAGCGTGTATACAGGGTTTTCCATAACATAGTACCAACCTAAACTTATGTTTTGTTACATGGAACAACCTATATTTCGGCACAATTTTTAATTCCTCGCAAAATTTTGCGACAATGAAAAATAACATTACATACCGTAAGTATTATACTTTTTGATTTAATGGCATATTTAAGGAAAAACAGGAGTCTAAGAAAAATTGTATATTTCAATACCAGTTTTTACTTTTATTGTGCTGGCTTAGATTATGATTAATTAAAAAGCGTTCTATTAGCGTGATTACATATCCAAATTGTGTGCAGGTTGGTCATAATCTGCAACAAAATATAGCAAACAGGTTTTCCTAAGAAAGGTAATTTTTTTAAATGCAACATTTTGAATTTTATGCATCGTTCTGCATAAAAAAGTACTACCACACACCAGTGCTAAAATAAACAATTGCATTGTTATCGTGTACACAGACAGACGGACAGACCAATCGATAATTTTGCGTCAAACTCAGAGTTGGGCGTCACGCAACTAACCCGAGATGAGTAACACTCATGATTAATGAAATCACTCGTCACTCAGTCATTACTCGTCAAATGTAAGAATCACTTATCACTCATTAGTCGTAGAAACAAGTGTTTCAATTTTGACAGCCGGTAGCGACTGCTTACTGTTTTAAAAATATTAAAAAGAAAATACAATTTAATAAATTTATTAGCAAAGTAAACCCACATTACGGTAAATGTAATGTGTGTATACTTTGTTTTAATTTATCCAGCTTTATCTTATAATAATTATGCATTTTTATAGAGAATAAATTCTTACCTTAATAAACGTTTTATATTTTTATTTTTACTAAAGTGAATTGAACTCATGTGCTAAATGAAACTAAATGCATTAATAATAACTGTTTTGAACTATATCCGATTCAATAGTGATCCACTTATTAGGGGTACAATCTGGTGTACCGTTTTCAAAAACGAATTATTATTTTATTGCATATAACTAAAACTGTCAGAAAATAATTCGAAAAATTAACGATTCCACAGTTAATAATCGAGCGGCTCGTCGAAGCCGATTATATCACGATTATCGGAAACTTTTTTTAACAATCTCGCATGCGTACATCTTTCAATATTTTTCACAAATTATTTTCTATAGTGCACTCATTTCTCCTCTTTAAAATGACGTAGCATTGGTTAATAGTTAATTTTTCGAATTTCTTTGTTACATGATTTTACAGTGTATTCTTTAAATGGTGTGCAATCTAAATTCGCGATAAAAATTCATTAATGTTTGAAAATGTTACCACCAATGTACTATTAAATGTGATTTGGAATGTAGGTACGTTGAACGTGTACGACGTGTACGTATCTAACGTGCCATAAAATTCTTGATATAATTAAAAAGAAAACTTCTTTACGCTTCAAAATTTGTAAATCAAAGAAGTGTTTTGTTTATATTTATATAATTGTTTATTTCAATTTTAATCTTCTTTTTCAGTTTCACTGTCTGGTGAAAACAACAGTGCAATTATCTCTAATTAACCTAAAAAAATAAATGCGGCTCTAATTGTTCTTAGTAATCTTCATTCAGAACAAATCAAGCCAGATCTCCATATCGAATAAAATAAATGTCGGACAATTTTTTTAACACATATCTATAAAAAAAGGTAAGTTTTGGTTTAAAGACTTAGATTTTGTGGGATTGTATGATAAATTGTATCCGCGCCTCTATTTTACTTTCATCAGTGTGTAAGTATATCGAGTTTCTATTCTGTTTTAAAACATTGTAATTTCTATTGAACAGTCATCACTTTTTGCGCGTTATCGCGAGTAATCAGTGATGAATATTCAATCGTGTACGGCAGTTATGAGTGGTGAGTAAAAAATCATCACTCAATCCGATGAGTGACCAATCGTAACCCATCACAACGAGTGATGATTAATTTAACTAATTAATATAATTTAATCATCACTTGTTACTCAATCACTCGATTGCCAAATGCCCAACTCTGGTCAAACTCAATAGACCATACCACAGTAAATGGTTGGGGGGTATACAAATGTGTATGTATTTGGTAAATAAAGGCTGACGTGCCCGCGAATTTTTTCAGTAACAGTTTCTATTTATTCCAATCAATTTATTCCATGGTTTTACCGTCAATGCACGTATTTAGACCAAGCACAACAACGGACTTTGTACAATTTTAAACGGCAATGGAAAGCTTGTAAAGAATTGGTTAACAATAAAGCGCTGACCACGCATAAAGGTTGACGGCTCGGCGGTGGCAGCTCTTTTTCTGTTTTTTGGCAAAAAGCTTTAACTGGGATAAGAAATAAGTATAAAATTATTAGTTTAGTATCGATATAACTCAAAAACTACTTAACAAATTTAAATTGAACTTTCACGCATCAATTCATTGTATTTGTAGTGTGTCCTCAGCGTTGTACATTGGCCTACGTTCCGAAGGCCGACGTAAATAATAAATAAAAAAAATCATCAAGAACTAAAATGATAAAACTAGTTGGGTAGTTTGACTTACATCGCGACAAAACATATAAATAGGGTAATTAGTTGTTGCACGGTAACCATATTACACTTAGAACTTAGTTATCCGAGTTAAAAACATTTTAATACCCTTAGAAAAGCCCTCATAATACCAATTATGTTTTGTTAGAAACTATAACCAAGTCCCATGAATATTGTCGTGTAATGCTTAATCATCCTCTGTAATATATATTATTCATATTAGTGCTAAATATTTAATAAATGATTTTTAAAACTATTACTAAAAGCGAGTGTTTATTTTGTGAGAAGCGGGTTTGCGGCCTATCATATACATGCTATATACTAATGGCCTATTGTGACCTCCGTAGGTTTGGCAACACCGCTGGAGTTATCAGCGACACACCAGTATCCGTTCATATATAAATTGCGGAGGTCACTTCGTACCCTTTACGTACCTTATATATGACCTACTAAAAAATCAAAAATCGTTTCCCCTCTTTTGATGCTCTCGTAGCGAAAGTTCCCCTCATTAAAAATATGCAAACAGATCAAAAATATATAATCTGGAACACCCGGAGCCTAGGTAGCCTGCTCTATATGCCGGAGGTGACAACTTAACACGTATACATATATATATATATATATATATATATATATATATATATATATATATATATATATATATTGCCGTCTCTCGTCCACACTCGACTGTAGCTATTTTCTTTTTTGAGTTGTCGACACTTGTAGAGTAAATTAGCAGTGTATGTCGGTAATTGTTCGTTGATGTAGATCTGTTTGTGTCCTCTAAGACCGCATTCGTCAGTATTTATGGATACAATTGTCTTCCTTGCGTCTAGGATGTTGTTTCTTTTCTGTGGTTAAAAGTTCGACTATAATTGGTCTATATCCGTGATATCCCTGCTTTCTTTTACACGTAATTACATCAACCTTCTCTATCTTCAAGCTTGTTCCCTTCATGATGTCCAGAACCACATCCTCCAGCCTCCCATCCTCGCTTCCCGAACTCTGCTTCTCCACTCCCGCTATCACAATATTATTTGCTATTTTATTTTTCTCGTTCTGTTCCAGAGTTTCTTCCAGCCTCCCAATTCTTTCCTTCATGATTCCCTTCTCTTTCCTATCATCTTTGATTTGTTTCTTAAGTTCCTTATTTTCGGCTTTTAGATCATCTAGGATATCCGTGAGATACTGTACAGATTTACTGAGTTCTTTGATTGTTTGATTAAGTTCTTCCATCTGCGTCTGCTCCGGCTCGCTGTCACTCGCATCATCGGGTTTCTCGCTTCTTGTTTTTTGTCATTTTTTCTTTATTATTATTTTTTTTTGTAATGGAATGTGGTTAAATACAGAGGTATTAGTAGGAAATTAAACAGGGCAACAGCGCTTCACACTCCGGGGCCTGTCAGAGTGGCTAACGAGACGTACAGGAAGGCCTCGGAGACAAGTACAGTTGAGCTTATATTTGTTTACAATACTTTATATAAAGTGTCTATATTTTCAGTTCAAGGTCTGTGAGGTATGTCCACAGGCAATACAAGCGCTATGTGACCGGTTTGCCGAAATGAAAAACGTGGTTTTTGATGTACTTACTATGATTTCGGTATTGTGGCCTCTAAACCACCGATTTCCTGGGTCCTGCTAAAAAATCTTGTGAAGATTTTTATTTCACCAAAAAGAGCACAAATCACTGCACAATTCAGTACATTTTTCACGTATCTTTTTGACCAATGTTTCGAGTAATTTTCCCAAATACACGGAGCACATGACAACAGTACTTTCCAGTTTAACTTCAGTTAAATTCAATTATTGTGCTTGCAACACTAATTATTATTATAGGTTATAATTGAAAATGAGTTAACCAAATAGTATTTATTTAAACAGTTGCAAACTAGTTAATTAATGACAGACAATGCCAACAATCTAATAATAATTTCTCAAGAAAAAAGAAAAATATGCAAATTAGTTTGTAAATAACCAAAAATATTAATAGACGCTTCTACTTCTGGTTTTTCATGGTCACGGTGTGTGCGCGCATTTCCCCCCAGGACGAATTTAAGTTGGCAACTGCTTTGTAAAACGCCCAATTAGTATTTAATGAAATGTAATGGATAAAAGATAGGTGTGAGAATGGTATGCATTCATTGAAAACTGAATAATTATATGCAAGTGAACATGAACACCAATACACCTACTGTGTTTTTAGGTTAGGACAGTTCAGCAAATTTTCCAAAATACATAAAAACAGGTACACCCGCGGCAAACTTCCTTGATTTGGGACACATAGGTCCAGAACACTTAATGATTAATGCTGAAATTGGTAATTTTACTTGGAACGCGTGTTTTCTGGGGATATTAAGAAATATTATGTTACCAGATTTGACAGCGGCGGCAAGTCTTCTGCGCATGCTGTCTAGCGTTTTGGGTCAGAAGTAGAAGCATCTATAAATGACAAAAAAAAATATGTCAATAATCCAATAATAATCACTTCTGCCAAAACCAATAAAAAAACACCTAACATTGTAAATTTAGGGAAACTTTTGTCTCATATTTAGGGTATTATGGCGAAACTAGGGGGTGGTGAACAAAAAAAATAGTGGTTGTGGATTTGTTCCTTGGGGAGTTCTGAACAATTGCTGATAATCTCCCGCAACTATATATATAATCTCTCTCAAGTCCGAAACGTGAAAAGCAGCCATATGTCAATTCACAACATATTTAACTAAATGTTGGTTTAGTCTTTAATAAATTTCATCTAGTTTCACAGTTTTGCAAGGGGGGAAATAGAGACAATCAAACCTAGTTGCTGTAATTGGAAAGGCAGTAAAGCCAAACAACCGACACAGCAACATCACAAGACCACGATGTAAAGTAGGAAATATAAAAAAAATATTATTGTTCTACTCCCTAATACGATATAATTTCATCAACATTTTGTTATCACATTTCCTTTCTCATTAACCCTCTTGCAGATGCAGCAACAATATCTTATATGTACCAGATTTTACTCTACAACCGAACACTGACCGTGATAAATAAAATTGTAGTGCAGGGTTCTTCTTTAAAAAATGCTGTTTTGTCCAATAACTATAACTATCCAATAATTGTGTGGTTTACCCTACCTTGTAAGAACGAAAAAAATAGTCAAACATCATCAATATTTAGCCGAACGTTGACAGTATGCAAGAGCTGCTTCAAACTCATATGTTAAAACAATACAATCTGATACTAGCGACAATCTCTTTCATGAGAAAGTAAACATTGGTCTAAGATTGGTTAAAAAATCGATGAAACAGGAATTTACTCTAAACGGATACAATGCACTTACGTCAATTCAAATGTTGTTTGTTCGTCAACCAATTCCGTGCTGTTCATCGCTTCTTTTTTAACAGCGGCTAATAAAATTATAACACCAGTTAGAATTTAAAAGTCATTAAGCTAGAAATCATTAAGCTTACTCGGGACTACGCCTAATCTGTCATCGGGATTTACAATGTTCTTGCAGATCTTAACATGGTTTATTAACAAATTTTCTTCGCTAAAGCTGAACCCACATAAACTGCAAGTCCAAGGGAAGTCCTGGATAACATCAGTTCTGTCCTGCTTGTTTGATGTTTGTTGCTGAAGTAAACTCATATGTCGCTTTCAAATTACCACAAACCTATAAAACAGTCAATATACTATAAAATTTCTAAATTTGTATCATACCGGATTAAATTCTTGTAATATGTAAACTACTTACAAACTATCTTTGTTACAATTATGTGGGGCTTCTCAGGTTCTTCTAAATAAAATGGGGAATTGTTGATATGCCATATCGTTGAATGTCAACAGGATTCTAGGAATCTGTAATGAATTCTATATTAGTTGTACGCTACTCGGTAGAGATGGCGCTGTAATCATTACTCGCTTTCAGGTTCCAAACGAAGAGATTAAATTTTTTAGTAAAAATGAAAGTTGACATACGATATGTATTTATCATGACACTGAATAAATACAAAATAATCGCTGTCTCAATAAGAGCGCATTCATTGAATTTTATATTAAACACGGTTTTCTTCAGCAAAATATTGTATGATTTATAGATTTATGAAGTAGAAAATCGGGAATTATGTATGGAACTACACATCCAGTAGATGAACGTCCAGGCGTTGTTGAAAATGAGCCTCGTCGCTGAAGATTATTTTGTCCACAAACTTCAATGGTCCAATTAGTGAACTCTCTTCGCTATGCGAGCGCGTATCGTGTGTTTTACTGAACTTGTACTTTGGAATTTTGCGACTATTCTTTTCGCTGTGGATGAACTTGAAGTGTTATTTCTACCAAAAATTCGTAAATACGAACTGTAGCAACCAAACTTTCACCATTTGGATAGTAATATTAAACAATAAGGACAAGTTGTGGTCTCGAACAGCGCTCCATCACTTCACTGGTAATTTTTGCTTTTGTTTGTACAATAATTAATTTACATTATTGTAGACTTTATAGTCTATCTACAATTTAACACAGGTTTATCTATTTATTTGTTTTACCATTATCATATCAAATTAACTAAATAGTAATGGAAACAGTTATTTTAAAATACAAATCTTATTATACATGTATTACAGATTCTGCAATATTGTTATTAATTTACAATACCAATCTGTATAAGTTCTCTTAATGAACTTGCGGTGGCACCCAACCTCTCCAATGCTAATAAAATATGAGTGACAACCAGTATCCCCGAGCCAACCACTATTTCCATTACCCTATAACATCAACAAGATTGGTCCAATTGAGAAAAAAGTCTCCCACACAAGGACTAAAGTTTATAATTTTTCTCAATAAATATGTTGAAAAGTTTTAACAATTTGTTGTGAAATAATAGTATAAAAATTATTACTTTAATGCAACATTTAGGTATCCCACATTTGGCATAATATTGAGTAATTTTAACAGATTAAGCTTATTTTGGTACTCCATGTAAATTAAGCTGGATGGTGCTGGGAACAAAATCAAACAATTGTTTTTCTTTTTGAAGTGACACACATCATTAATAATAGTTTAAATGATCTAAGGCTTCACCGATCTACCCAATCGGCGGTCTACAGGTCCACTAGTCAAATAATAGTACCCAGATAACAATCGTGCGACGCATAATGATGCAACTGAAACCGCACGTGCGTTCATAGGATCACGCAGATGCGTCATCAATTGAGGTTCATATCGCACGCATTGTCACTCGAATAGCGATAAGTGGCGCATATCGCTCGCACTCGTGCGTTTTATTCGTCACGCACGACGCACCGTGCCGAATGTATGACGAAAATCAGCATTGTGACTCCCATGTCGCTCGCACCCGTGCGATTTTTTAGTCACGGACGACGCACCGTGACGAATGTATGACGAAAATCAGCATATTGACACGCATATCGCTCGCACCCGTGCGTTTTATTCGTCACGGACGACGCACTGTGCCGGCAGTTTGGCGAAAACTAAAATAGATATATGATTAAGGAGGTAAAATAAGAAGCAATGGACATTTTTTAAGTTTTTTATTACAAAAATATAATATTTATGAAATCTATCATATAAAAATCTAATATAATAAAAACCTATAATAATATACAGGGTGTTTCAGAAATAACGGCTAACCTTGAAGGAGCATATTCACCAAGGACAGAGAAGCAATTTTGGTCAAATAACCTATAGTCTATTTCAAAGTTTTCAGTACTAACAAAATTGTATTGAAGAATTCGTCTAAGGCAGGCCCTGGCAAATAGCCGAACGCGCATGACCCGTCCACGGTTACAAAAGTCCGTACAAAGAATTAAAAATAGGGAGATTAGTACGTACCTAATCCAGAAATGTGATGCGGATTTACAAACATTGTGATTATTAAGCGTTATCGTCGAACAAAACAAACCGATTTAACACAGCAACTACGCGTCTAGACCGATCAATGTTATGTCGCATTCTAGTCATAGAATTGCTATTCATCCGTCTCTGGTACTACACAATCACTACACAAATAAACCGACATTAAGATTCCACAATCCAAATGATTTTTATTGTTGATAAACCAAGAAACAGCTGATCGACCGTGACCACGCTTGTGTACTTTCATATCAACCTGGCGAATGTAGGTCATTGTCACGCTCAGCGAGAAAGTGGTGAGAGCCGATATGTTCTCGGCGACGTTGATTTGTCACCAGTTGCAACACAACCGTAGTGGTGTGTTGTCGATTGTCTTCCGCTGGTCAGGGACGGACTCCGTCTGTCTTCATTAATTTTCTCAATAATGCGTTAAGTTAGACCATACGTTATTTGACAAAATATGCTTATTACGTCCTTGGGCATATGCTCCTTCAAGGTTAGCCGTTATTTCTGAAACACCCTGTATATGAGCCGGATTACAAACATGCATTTACAGTACTTTACATGATGCAATTGAAACGGTAATGTAGCAGTAGCGTGATGGGCAACAACAGATTGTCAAACAGGCCGACACTTCAATTGCCTTTTCTACGCTGTTCTCATCACTCAGCTGTGGTCCCATTCCCATAGCACATCACCCTTGTATCCTATTAATCCAACATTTTGTAATATACAACACTGCACAACTCGTTCTCGCACGTAATAAAAGTCAATTGTTTATATAATACTAAACTAGAAAAACACTAACACTAGAAATAAAACAATACGAACATAGACTAACAAACAAACGCGCTAAAAACAACTAAAGGACTCTTACTATAAACTTGCTATAAACACAACGGAACTTGGCAATATGTAGAAGCAAAATGGAGTACCCAAGCCAAGCCTTCTCGTCCTTCTTCCGTTCGGCGTCCCCACCTATCCGCATGCGCAAAGATGCAGAGTGGTAAGTCATTTTTAAGAACAAAAAATTACCAAGCGTTGGTTATGTTATAAATCATTAAATTGTTGCGAATTGACTATTTTTATTGGGAAATATACTGTGAATAAGGTATTATTCTTCACTAATAATTAGTACGCTGTCGTAACTTCCCTTTGCTTGTTACGTTTACATATTTTAATTGATAACCTATACTAGTCCAATCGAGTTGAAATTTTGTATGTGAACATTTCTGGTGACATGAATAAATTTATAAAAAAATGGAAAATTTTCCATGTGGACAGATATCCGATGGCAATGCATGAATCAATCATAAGACACGGAAATTTTTCAAAAAATTATAAAATATTTAAAAAAATTAGAAATTTTTTTTAATTTTGGAAAATGGTCCAATTGAGTATATTTTGCATGTGGACAGATTTCCTGTGACAACAAAAAACCAGTAAAAAAAATTGAAAATTTTCCAAAAAGAAAAAAAATTTCCAGGCGATGCATGTGGTCAGATTTCCGGTGACAATTTGAGAAATTTGAGAAATTTCCGAAATTTGAAAAATCTCCGAAATTTTGAAAATTTGTGTCACTCTGTTGATATTTTGCATATGAACAGATTTCTTTCTTCAGATTTCGAATGAATAAATTAATAACAAAAATTGGAAAATTTGTCATGTAGAGATATTTCCGATCGCAATGCATGATATATAAAAAGAATTGTTTTTTTTATTATAAAAATATTATAAAATATTTATTATAAAAATATATTTTTACCTAAATTTATTTTTCGTCATTCACTTGCCTATTATAATAAAACAATAGTACGCTAGCATTGTAACTAGCATGATTTCATGATGGCGTCGTCACCGATGCTTCTTCGCGGCCCTGTTTACCGGGGTTGTGTGCGACGCATGGTGTATTGTTTTGATCGGCACTCATGCGTGTGGATACATAAACGCACGCGTGCGAGCGATATTGCATTCATCGCACCAAAAAATTACGCGTGATGATTTGGTGCGTCGCACGATTGTTATCTGGGTAACTACAAAAGGACTGTACTCTCTAAAAATTCAACTCCGTCCGATTTAACTATATGCATGTAGTCGGCAAATGGTTGCGAGGGAAATATAAAGCGAAGTTGAATTGGTGTTAAATCCAACTCCGTTATTTTATGTGTGTAGCACATTAGGTGGATTTAAATGGTTCCTAATTATTCTTCGTTCCATATATTATCCTAATTAACAGACAACAGCAAAAGTGCTACTAATAGGTTGGTATATGATGGTTACATAATGATTAAATTGAGTTACCTACCTGCTAGATATTTTCTCAAATCCAAGTGATATTGTAAATTATTCCATTATTATTCTAATTTGTCTGGTATTTTAGAAAAAAAGATGGTACGTGAAATAAGCATAGTAAACTAGAATAGTTAGTAATGTGTATAACACTAAATATATAAATCAACGGGGTTGCGAATATATTAGTAACTATAAAAATATCTTATTTTTTATTTATTAACAAAATAATTTAAAGTTTCAATAAGTAAAAAGAAATTTAAAGTAAAAATATGAATCATTATTTCATTCAAAAGTATTAATATATTTAGCTAGTACATGGTATAACAATAAATATATAAATCAATTGGGTAACCACTATATTGGTAACTATAACATTATCATATATGTTTATATCTTACAAGAATATTTGTTAACCAGATAATTAATGTAAGATATCATACATTAAGTAATATGATTAACAAAATTTTTATCAAGATGTACAAATAAGATATTTTTATAGTTAGCTATATATGGTAGATATTAAAATTGATTTATATTTATATTTATTGTAAAATATACATATTACTGGTTAGCGTATATTAATACTTTTGAATGAACTACTTCGTATTTTTGCTTTAAATGTATTTTTGCTTATTTGAACATTAAATTACTTTTAAATTAAAACAATAAGTGTCTTAATTGAACAATACATGTTTCTCGAACTAATAAACAGTATTTTAGACCAAGAAAAATAAAAGCTTCATTTATTAAAATGTAATATTTCGTTCAAGAAAAACCACAAAACCACGCGTTGGCTGAAACAGCAGTTAGTTTGGTAGGATCAAACGCTGTTATAAGATGCCGACGTTCTCTTTTCAAGCAGTGGATATTGTTCATTGAAAACATCTGTGGTATTCTTCAGAAATATTGCGATTGTTAGATCGAGAAATCGGTAATTTTCGTCCAACCAATACACATTTTAATTTCATGCACGCACTTAATATTTAAAATAAGAAAATATAATACTTGGAATACCACGAAAATGATAGTCTTGTTCCGACCATTTTAACGTTTCCTTCAATCAAACAAATGATCTCTCAGCGGGGTATAGAAACAAGTACCTAAGACTCTTGAACCAAAGATATTCGCGTTGCAGCAACCATACTTTTCCCTCTATGTGCGCAAATGTGAGGGAAATACATAGCGAAGTTGAATTGGTGTTAAATCCAACTCCGTATTTTTAAGTGTGTAGTGTAATGGCATCATATTCCGAACAATGACCGTAAAGTGCGTGGTAAGTGGCGTGACTGTCGACTGATTGCGGACACATATATATATATATATATATATATATATATATATATATATATATATATATATATATATATATATATATATATATATATATATATATATATATATATATATATATATATATATATACATGTGGCAATATTGCCGATGTTGCTGACATGACAGTGCGAACGGATGCGCTTCGACACGTAAATGGAATAATTAGATATAGTTAGAAATAGGCAGTTGAAAGAGATGTAACACAAAAGACAATAAAACGGATTAGTAGGTGACATCGGTGTTATCATTTGTTGCCATCCGACCCCATCCTACAAGAAGGAAGATCAAAACGTTGCAGTAGCACATTAGGTGGATTTAAATGGTTCCTTGCCCGCATGTGTTCACTGATCTAAGATGATTACTTTGTGCAGAGCTATAATCACACAAACTGTGCATTTAAATGGTTTTTCTCCGGCAAGCCATTGCAAATGCGGTCATATGCCTCGTCAGATTACTGTTATTTACGCAAGAATAATCACATGCGGTTTCTCACCTGTATGGGATCTCGAACGAATTATTCTGGATCATTATCAAAAGGGATATGGCCGGCCCCGATTAGTGTACTCCCTTTGCTGTGTGTGTGCATGGTCTGCTGCGAGAAGTTGTGTTGAGTCCATTAGTTCGGAACGACCCCTTTGCGCTCTCACATGCCTTCGAACATGGTAGTTATTTTTACTTTATCATACGCAGTATGTAAAGTATTGTAATCGTGCCGAAAAAAAAAAATGGGATTTTAGCGGAAATAGGTCTTTATGGGTCCCCTGAACATTTTTGACCAAGGTACAAAAAAATTTCTGTGTGTGTGTACCCAATTTTTGTTAATTCATTTCAGAAGAAACTACTAAAGGTATCGGCACGGAACTTCATATTTAGAAGTTTCATGACCAAACTTAGAGTTGAAAAGCTTTTGGTTCAAAAGGGTCCAAAGGAACTGGGTGTTTACTCTAAGCCTTTTTCAAGGATTTTAGAAATGAGCCGCCATTTCTGTAATTTCGTCAAAATAGTTAAATAATAAATTAAAGCAGAGGAAATTTTGAATAATTCATGCCTATGACATTTTTTGGTAAAATTAATAGTTTAGCTTTTTAGTTTATTCTAAGCCTTTTTCAAGGATTTTGGAAATGAGCCGCCATTTCTGTAATTTCGACAAAATAGTTAATTAATAAATTAAAGTAGAGGAAATTTTGAATAATTTATGCCTATAACATTTTTTGGTAAAATTAATAGTTTACCTTCAAGAGCAAATTCTATTTGATCGAGATCGGTCGCATCTGCATTGATATGAAATTACATAGTAGCCAGGATTTTGACAAATATTTTTTTGTGTTGTCACATTCGAAAACAGCTGATCTCATCAGAGGTTGGAGAACCACTATGGAACACCAATTTGATTGTTTGTTGATAAGAAATATCAACCCGTCTTTATATCTAATTCTAAAAATGATACATTGAGAAAATTATAAATAAAGTATAGCGATGAGTGTAGTTTTATTTTAGTATGTTGGTAGGTATGTGTCATGAACAAATATAAATCTGTCAGAATTAGAATTACCTTTTTAAAGTGCGTTTTCATTAGTGATAATGGCAGTGGTAGCAGACGCCGTTATAGTATTTCCAATAGAAAATTGCTAGTGACTAATGTTTATGTACATGCAAACTAATATGTGTCATTATAGACAAGTTTTTTTAGACAAGTTTTTGGCTGCGCAATGGGTTCCCCTGTTTCATCTGTTGTGGCACAGATTGTGATGGAGGTTTTGGAAAATTCAGTGCTTTCATCCGTTCCAATTGAAATACCATTTTTTAAAAGATATGTTGATGACTGTATTTTAGCTGTACCAAAAGGAAAGGAAACTGAAGTATTAGATACGTTTTACAGCTACTGTGATAGATTGCAGTTCACGATGGAAATTAATATTGATGGTGCAATCAATTTTCTAGATACCACCTTAATACACAAAACCAATAAAATACATACAAAATGGTACATAAAACCTACTTCCTCACATAGATATCTAAATTATAATTTATGCCAGCCAATGTCATATAAAATAAGCGTAATTAGAGCACTTGCAGACCGAGCTATCAAACTAACCAGTCCCCAACACCAAAAAGAAACTGTTAAAAGAATATTAAATAGAAACAACTATCCAGAAAATATTACTAAGTGAATAATTAATGACAGAATAAGCATATACAATAAAAAAAAACCACGGAAATTGAAGCAAATGCACCCACTACATATAGGGATGACAAATACATTGCATTACCATATATAAAAGGTCTCTCAGAGAAAATAAGTAATATAGTAAACCCCTAAACATTAAAATTGCACACAAAAACAGTAATAATTTTTCACAAATGTTCACTAAATTAAAAGCCCCAACACCACTGCCTAAACAATCACATTGCATTTATGAAATACCATGTAAAAACTGTAATGGAGTTTACATAGGACAAACTGAGCAATTATTGGAAGAGAGATTGAAAGGACATAAATACTCCCAAAATTCCACAGCTTTAAAAAAACATCAATATATATATATAATATAATCTCTACATATCTAACACTACATAACAATATCTGCATGTCGAGGACCAACCTTATTCAACCTTATAAGCTAGTATTTATAACATCAATTGACATTAAAGAAGTCCCACGACTGTTGTCTAAGAAATATTTCTCTTTTCAAAACTTTAAATATCCACGGGGAATAAAAAAAACAACTTTTTTAAGGAACTAAACCATAAACGGTTATGCAATACTCTATATTCAGTTATTCAAATTAGGCCACCTTGACAAGGTGCATTTCCTTTGAACTCGGGAGGGGAACTATGAGAATATCAGGTCTTACATGAACTAGAAATCAAACCTCAACCTCTAATCACATACAGATCATAACTGACATTTTGCTCCTGAATGCTTTGTATTATTCCGTTGTTAGTTAACTCCAATTTACTTTAATGTTTGCTTGCTGGTATGACGTATAAGTGTAGCCTTACGTGCACTAGAATAATCACACAGAGCATTTAAATGGTTTTTCTCCTTTATGCGTTCTCATATGCTGCATAACATTACTCTTGTCTGCGCTAGCATAATCACACAAGGTGCATTTAAATGGTTTCTCGCCTGCATGTCTTCTCTTATGCTTTGCAAGATGATAACTTTGTGCAGTAGTATAATCACATAAGGTGCATTTAAATGGTTTCTCTCCTGTATGTCTACGCTCATGCCTTCTAAGATGATTGCTTTGTGCACAGGTATAATCACAAACTGTGCATTTAAATGGTTTTTTTCCGGCATGCCATTGCATATGCCTTGCTAGATTCGCTCGACCTGCAAAAGCATAATCACACACGGTGCATTTAAATGGTTTCTCTCCTGTATGCGTATTCATATGCAGTGTTAGACTGCAACTATTTACACCAGCATAATCACATAGGCAGCATTTATATGGTTTCTCGCCTATATGTCTTCTCATATGCACAATAAGACGAGTCTTTTGTGCGCCAGAATAATCACAAATTGTGCATTTAAATGGTTTCTCACCAGTATGTATCCTGTTATGCAGAATAAGATGACTCTTGTGCGCACTAGCATAATCACATACGGTGCATTTAAATTGTTTCTCTTCTGTATGCCTATTCATATGCCTCGTCAGATTACTGCTATTTACGCAAGAATAATCACATGTGGTGCATTTAAAGGGCTTCTCACCTGTATGGGATCTCTTATGCATTATAAGAGTAGTATTTCGTGCACAGGTAAAATCACATAAGGTGCATTTAAATGGTTTTTCTCCTGTATGTGTTCTCATATGCCTTGTTAGACTATTACGAGTTACACCAGCATAATTACATATGGTGCATTTAAATGGTTTCTCGCCTGTGTTTGTTCTTACTGGCTTACAAACTTCCCCACATTCTCTAAGATGCGTTGATTGTGCCGCCGCGTCGTCATACTTGCTACATAGAAAGACTTCCTCCAATGATTCTGCGTTCGGAACATCTACGGATTTTCCGTATACCGCTACAGTAGTTTCAGTCAATTCAATTTCCTCATCTTTGATGTCCAATCTGAAAAATATTAAACCACAATAAGCAATAGTTCTAGTTACTATACTCAGTTCATGTTAAGAGCACAATTTTGCACAGCGGTTGAAAAAGAGAATCTAGCCGTTCAAAATTATTTTAGCGCTATGGTCCAATTTAATCCAAACTGACGAACACGACCTGGGACCGTCGGCTTCCTGCTAGTATTTTTGTCACGCAAAATTCTCTATTGCCTGGTCTATTAATGTACAGTAGTAAGGGGCTAAAGTCCGATGTAGGTTTTTGGACGAATTTTTAATTTCCGCATCAATTCTTCTCTGTGATGTTGAACAATTTGTTAGTAAGTGATTGTGAATGTTGTTGGTACAAACTTTAATATGGCCGGATTATCTGAGGATAAGCCTTGATTTTATATTAAATACTTATTCAAATGCTCGGTCTTTTAAATATAAAATCTTATCCAGTTCTGTTTTATACGTGCGTTTGTCCAGGGATATAATTTTAACTAACTATTTGTATTTGAATTATAAATGCCTTCTGACTATTGTCTATATCTTTGTAAGATCTTACGACAAATAAAGATTATATTAGTATTGATAAAAATTTCGAAATTTAATTAAACTGACAGCTTTTTGCAGTAACACTCGCTCCAGTGATCTACTACGTTTTCGCTCGAGGTTTGATTGATGCCGGAGTGGCGGCCTCCACCCTCGTTAACGAATTTTCATGTATATACACGCACGCACGTCTTGTTTGTTTGTGTATTATATTTGTTTATATGCCATGCCAGAGCGCGGCCGAGAGCGAATCTAGACTCGCGCGACCGACAGACTTTCTATCTCTCAGTGATTGCCGATTACGCGACCACACGGCCGTCCTACAACAAAGCCGACATTGTTGCGGACGACGGAGGCATCGTCGGAATTGCTTACTTACTTTAAATTGCTTTAATTTTTTTTAGTGTCGACTGGTGTAATCGCTTATTGTAGGTTCGTCAACATAAACATATACCATACGTTTCCCCGAACGCTAGGCATAGCATTTACGGACGAACGGCAACATCGCTCTCCCCACCCGGCGTATTTGTCAGCGGCTAAGCGGTTCCCCGGTGCGCGCTTCGTGTGCTAGCAGCCACTAGTAGCTAGTAGTTTGTTGTTCGCAGGACTGTGTGCGCTCGCTTTTGTGCTTCTTTTAAAAATGCACGTACATGTAGCATACATAATTTCTAAATTCTTTTTTATTGTCAGAAAATAACATGCATAAATAAAACCGCTATTCTCAAAAAAATATATAAATTACCTAATATTCTACTACGAATTACTAGACATTATTTTAACTCGGGCTCAAAGATTCCGCCTTGCGCTGCAAGACCGTATCCGAGCCATTTGTAGAAGTTGTCCTTCACGCCAGAGAGCGTTTCGGCGGTTACAGTGTTGGCAGCTTCTGTAATTTTTGCTCTCAACTCCTGTAAATTATGTGCCCTATTGACTTCATCTACATAATTAGTATTTTTAAGATAATCCAACAAGAAAAAAATAGTTCGGAGACAGATTAGGTGATCTTGGGGGCCAACGAATGTCGCCTGTCCCACTAATAAGACGGTGAGGAAATGCGGTTGTTAAAAATCCTCGCACCCTGGTCGCGTTATGAACAGGACAGCTGTCGTGCTGAAACCAAACATATACTGATCTACTCCGGGAAGCTTATAAATGGCGGGAAGTACTTGCTCTTCCAGCAAAGTAAGGTACTTCTGGGCGTTAAGGGACCCATCGATAAAAAATGGACCAACTAAATGATTGCCTAGAATACCAGCCCAAACATTTAGTTTTTCGGGATATTGAGTACGGTAACCATAACTTCGGTGCTGATTTTGTTGGATCCAATATCGAAGAATAGAAGGATTATGTTTACCATGTAACGGAAAAGTCGATTCATCAGTAAAAATAATATTTTGTATAAAATTTTCATCTGCGTTCGCCTTTTCTATTACAGTTTCACAAAACTCCATTCTACGAATACTGTCCTCTGCAAAGGTTTCCTGAGTCTTTGAGTACTTATAACTCCGGCAATCACCCTTCTTCAGAGGCTTAGCAACGGTTTTGTTACCAATACCCAATTCCTCGCCAATCTCTCGAGTGGATTTCCTATCGTCGAGTAGGTACTACAGAACCGCAGATTAGTACATCCCGTCGTTCTTTTGTCTCAATATCTTGTGGATTTATCTCTCTTGGATGACAAGAACTGCAGCTCTTTAGACAAAGATCTTTTTCAAATTGATGCACAACATTGAAAATGGTTTGTCTGCACGAAATAGGTCTGCCTTCAAATGTGATTGCAAACAAATCCACGCACTGTTGCGCCGAATTGCTACCGTAATACTACTTGACGATCTGAAGCTGAAGATCTACGATAGTTCTGCCGTTGCGTGCATGTGCTCCGAAACCCAAAACCAGACTGACCTGACCAGAACCTGCTCTCCCACCAGTCGGCAGTCCCACTATAATTGGCTGACCCACTCGACCGACGTTGGCAGTGTTGTCGCGTGACACAATCTGTATATGATTTTTTCTTAATTATATGACATCATAGTCGCAGGAAAGTAATTTACGTAACATAAAATACCTGATGGATCTAACAGTTTTAATTTACACGGTATATCAAAAGTCACTACTTCACTAATGCCACCCCCATGCAGTTATCACTATAACTGCATGGGGGTGGAATTTATAACCAGAACCTAGGTCGTGTGTAGTGTCATTGGATAGATAAAAGACCTCGAGAGCACCGACGGGTTGAGCGAAGATCAGCACGGATACAGAAAGGGCAGAGGAACAATCGATGCTGTCATGAAGATCAAGGTCAAGAAGATCGTCAGACAAGTAGGAGGAAAGTATTACTGGCGCACCGGGGCTTCGCCGTCCTCGTCCTACTCGATATCAAGAACACATTCAACGCGATTCCTTGGAGGAGCGCCATCGAGGGATTTGCGAGCAAAGGCGGTTTCCTGGGCTCTGAGGAAGGTGCTGGCCTCCTACCTCTCCGAGAGGGTAATACTCCTGCCGGACGGAAGCAAGGGGATAATCTACTGCGGTGTCCCCATGGGGTCCGTCGTCGGTGGGACCTTCGAGAATGTCGCATACGATGCAGTGGTAACGACGACAACAGAAGACGGAATCCGAATACGTCGAAGAAAAAGCTGAGTACAGTGTCCGTCAGATAGCCAGAAGGATAAAAAAGGTTGGTCTACAACTGGCAGAACACAAAACAGAGCTAGTGATCTTGGAGGGCAGATGTAATGATTGTCATTATTGTTGTAATGATTATTTTATTTAACGGGGGAGGAATGTGATAATTGCTATTACTCTGTTTATGGGATCAACGTTATCGCGCGTTGGTTTGTGAGAGACATTCAACACGTAATTTTATCACATGTGAAACTGTTTAATGGTTTTTGTTCCCATGCATCTAAGGGCGTTCTTTAGGAATAGATTATGACATTTGTCATGAACTGTATAATATACTGGTGAGCGAGATTATTATTATGCCTTTTTCTCCTAATATGAAGTCAGGGAGGGGGGAGTTTTAATAAATAGGTGAGGCATCAATTTGTTGGCATCCAGAAGACCGAAAGAGCAGTTTGAGATGTAAATCAAACCACTCGCAAGCTTCCCGCTTGCTTTATATTAAAATGTAGTTTTTGAGTGTGTGCTTTTGTAAATGGTAAGCCGATCATTGCTTACTTCGTGTTTAATTTTAATTTAATGTGTTTTGTATAATCTGACAACTCCTCAAAAGATTTGGTAGATTTAGAGTTCCAGTACATTGTTTTAATTCTCTTGTTTTAATTGTAAAAAAAATATTTTGTTGTTCTTTTATCGAGATTTGAGTTTTACTTATGAGTAAGTTTCTTTTAGTATTTAAAGTGAGCAAACCAGCTACAATTTAATGGTAGAGATATTGATTACAAATTTTATTGAGTTTAAATAGTGACTATCATGGTAAGAGTGATGGGCTTTGTCTGATAAAATACTGCATTGGTCCTATTGCAAGAACTTACGTGCTGAGCGTGTTTAGAGATAAATTTTATAATGATTAAGGTTGTAGTACTTAGACAAAGTTCATGGAATTAAAAGCATGGTTACTTGTAATAGATCGTAAATTTGGGTATCTTATTGAATAAGAAAGAAGAATAGAACTTTATGGAGGTTCCTGTCGTTGAGACGTGTCTTTGAGGCAGTCATAAAGTATTGGTACAGTTTATTGTTTTATGGTGGTGTTTGTCTGTATGCAGAAAGAGCGGACATATTGGGTTTCAGTTCGTGGCTGAATCAACAGAGACAAACTTTAGTCTGGTTACGTGTATTTAAAAGGCATATAGAAAAACTGCAAGTCACGTTCTGACCATTTGTCCTGTTATATTTAGGCATTTCTAGGAACAGGGTATACGAGGTTATTCAAGATGTATGCGGTGCAACCCATGGAGAAGGAGAGGGGCGGTTCTAAGGAAGGAACGTTTTTGCAAAGTTTCCTTGGTTGGTTGATTAGATTTTGGTTGCAATGATTGGATGGTTTGGGTGTAGATGATGCAGCCCATGAGGTCTTCCTGGGAACGGAGATAGCGCCGCAAACATTAGTTTCTAAGTAGATTTCAAAACGTTTACTTGTGCTTCCTTCTGTACGTGCTAATTTGCGATAGGGGTTCTTGACTTAGTTCAAAACTCCGCTACAATCAGCATACCAGAGGGGCCATATCCGAGACTACCACCGATACCAGATAACAGAATTCACAACCTTCTTACAGCTTCCAGTCCGAGAGAGATCCAACACGAGTTACCTGCAGTTTCCCGTAGCTCCATAAAAGGTTAGAAAAGTTGTATTGTTTAAGAATTCCTCAGAAGCGTCGTAATACCACTAGGGTGATAAATCACAAGGGCTAATCTCTCCGACCTCGTGTTTGTATTAGTTTTAACGTTGGTTTATATAAAGGAGTTTTTCCTATTATTTCTTGACTGTTAATATATATTGTTTTGAGAACAACCGTCTTTTAATTAGAAGCTACACAGGGCCAAATATCGAGGGGCACATAAGACAATTGGATAAGGATTGAATTTTAGTAAACAATTAACGCTACCGTTATTATAATTGTTGCCAGTATTTGCCAACAAGATTCCAGGACAAAAACCCATAAATTTAATATCCCAGAGCAGGATTAATCTAAGTATTTGCCCTGCTACAAACCGGGACAAGTTCACTTTAAGAATGCAGTATTTTTAATTAGACAAATAATCAAGTTAGTTTACTTCTCTTAAAGAAAGTCACGTCCCCAATATTACATACTTTATAACCAGATTATACCCAACCGACGAACTATTACACAGACGACGGATGACCAACACCAGTATCAGAGTCGGCAACGCTAAAATCGATAGCCTCCCGTCAGCAAAATGCTTGGGCGTCCACATGGAGAAGGACATCCGAATGACCGCGCAAGTCAGTGAGGTACTCAACAAAGCGGCAAAAATACAAACTGCCTTATCAAAAATAATGCCCAAGAGAGTCCGCCTCTCTTGGGCATTATTTTTCATCGGTGTGAAAAGAAGGCTAATAGCAACGGTGGTTCAGTCGGTTGTGCTATACCAGGGATGGGGAAATGGCGGCCCGCGGGCCAAATCCGGCCCGCGTTATAATTTTATCCGGCCCGCGATCGAGAAAAGCAGTCTATTCAAATACATAAATTAGGTAGTTATTAGGTACGCATTCATTATTCAGCTAAGCACTGTACTTCCCATATCGTGACGGTAGTGGATGCTGCACCGAAGTCGAGCATGCCTATCGGAGACTGCATAAACAAAAATAAAAAAAATCTGATTAAATTAATAGTTTAGCTGCATGAGAACTATTTTATTGAGATAAATCGTAGGTATTGTCAAAGCATCAGCATTTGACACTACCTATACTACGTCATTAGAATAATATTTATTTCTGTCACAAGTGCCCAAAGTACGGAATAGTGCGACGAGCGGTGATGCGGCGCGTCACCGAAGACGGAGCGTCGCCGTCACACGTGAGCGAGTCGCGCTATCTAGTTTTTTGCAGGACTGACATCAACGTTTATTGTGTTGCTTTTTGAGAAATATGTATTTAAAAAAATAAATAAATAAAAAAATTGTTATATTTCTGTATAGGAAATGTTAGGTTGGTACCACTTTGACGAAACGTTAAATTATTCAAAATTTACTCTACTTTAATTTATTATTTAACTATTTTGACGAAATTACAGAAATGGCGGCTCATTTGCAAAATCCTTGAAAAAGGCTTAGAATAAACTACCAGTTCCTTTGGACCCTTTTGAACCAAAAGCTTTTCAGCTCTGAGTTAGGTCATGAAACTTCTAAATATGAACTTTCGTCCCGATACCTTTTGAGGTTTCTCGGGAATCGTCGCCACAAAAATCGTTTACACATCCACAGACACACACACACAGACATTTTGTTGTACCTTGGTCAAAAATGTTCAGGGGACCCAAAAAGATCTATTTCCGCTAAAATCTCAAAAAAAAATGTCGGCACGATTACAATACCTACTTTACATACTGCGTATGATAAAGTAATAAATCCCTTCAATGTCGCTTCGATATCGCTTCGATATCGCTTCGATATCGGTTCGATATCCTTTTGATATCCCTTCGATTTTGACTTTTTGGCATTCTTATAGTTTATGAAGAGCGGAATCTAATACTTGTATTTTCTACTATTTTGTTGTCATATTTCATAATCCGAATCACCTTTAGTCCCAATTAGTTCGAATTATCGACGCTCTACTGTACCTACAATTTGAGGTACAAATTTATGCAAACATTTTTGCAGAAGTTAAAAACATTTTTCTGTCGAAACTGATTGAAATAGTTAGCTATAGCAACGAACATTATCGCGATTTAGGGGGCAAAACTCGGAACGTCATAGGGATATTAGGTCTCTTAATTACCTACAGGAGGTATGATAGAAATCTATGCAAAAATTTTTGCAGAAGTTATAAAAAAATTTCTGTGGAAACTAATTGAAATACGTTCGCTATAGGAACGAACATTATCGCAATATAGGGGGGGGGGGGCAAAACTCTAAACGTCATAGGGATAATAGATTTCTTAATTACCTACAATTTGAGGTATGATAGAAACTTATGCAAACATTTTTGCAGAAGTTATAAACATTTTTCTGTCGAAACTGATTGAAGTACGTTAGCTATAGCAATGAACATTATCGCGATTTAGGGGGGCAAAACTCGGAACATCATAGAGATATTAGGTTTCTTAATTACCTACAATTGGAGGTATGATAGAAATTTATGCAAAAATTTGTCCAGAAGTTATAAACATTTTTCTGTGGAAACTAAGGGAAATACGTTCGCTATAGGAACTAACATTATCACGATTTAGTAGGGGAAGAGGGGCAAAACTCTGAACATCATGGATATTAGGTTTCTTAATTACAGTAGAGCGTCGATAATCCGAACCTCGGTAATCCGAACATTCGCTAATTCGAGCGCCCAAAAAAGAAGTTTCCTATTTAGACACAAATGTTGCTTTGGTACTCGTATTTTCCACTATTAAATAAATAAATATAAATAAATCATAAATTAATCATAAAGAAATCATAATAAATCATAATAAATCACAATAAATCATAATTAAATTATAAATAAATCCCTTCGATATCCCTTCGATATCGCTTCGATATCCCTTCGATTTTAACTTTTTGGCTTTCTTATAGTTTATGAAAAGCGAAATCGAATAGTGTTTAGTTTTATTAAGTTGAACTTCTATCCAACAATACTCGTATTTTCTACTATTTATTTGTCATATTTGATAATCGGGACGATTTGATAATCCGAATCACCTTCGGTCCGAATTAGTTCGGATTATCGATGGTCTACTGTAATATTGTAAGTAACATGTGCGACTCTCAGTAATAATATTCACAGTTATTACGTACATATAAATAAATAAAAATAATATTTTATATGACGTTACGCTATCAATTCTACTCTAAATTCCACGCGTCTTAAACCAATTTAATAAGGTATTCATTATTCAGTATATCTGGCCCGTGTGAATATTTTAATTGTTTTATATGGCCCTCATCTAAATCTATTTCCCCATCCCTGTGCTATACGGTGCCCCAGCTTGGAAAAGTGCGTTCAAGTACGCAAAGTACAAAAGTATGTGAGATCGGTGGAACGAAGGAGCTCGGTGTTAGTGACCTCGGCATACCGGACTGTGGCGACAGACCTGGTTGGAGCTCTTGCTAGTCACCCCCAATGGACCTCCTGGCATGGGAGAGGAGGAAGAATTGGGAGACTGGTAATGAGAGGAACCCCCAGGTACGAGAGGAAATGTTGGAGAAGTGGCAACACCGATGGACAACCTATCACGGATGGGCGAAAACCTTCATTGCCGACGTTAGGGAGTGATGGAAACGGACGCCCGTGACTGACTACTACACGACACAGGCCACAACTGGACATGGCATCTTCGGAAAATACCTGCACAACTAGTGATGTAAAATGGTAATATTACCGCGGTAATATTACCGGTAATTTTCGTAATATTACGTAAAGTTACCGAAGTCAGATTTTTGTGTTGGTAATATTACCGCGGTAATATAACCGGTGTTTTAAGTAACATCACTGATAATTTAATTTATTGCCATCAACCAAAAATGTATTTTTAAAATGAAATTTTATTTTTCCTTCTTTCATATTAAGAAAATAGTTACACAATTTTATATTATTATCTATCTATTATCTATCACAGGCCACGCCATTAGATTTGTATGGACTGACCAGTGGCGCGTCATACCATGGGCAAAATTGGGGGGGGGGGGCAAAGCAGTATTTTGGAAACGCATTTCTGTAATAGACTACCACACGATGCCAGTCCTCATTAACGTTGCAAGCAGATTTAGGCTCCACTCAGCGAGGCACCAACTAATCTTTAACTAATATATTACCGTCTCATGAATAGTGAATTTTATATTTGCGCTCCTGCAGGTTGGGTACCAAAATCAATATTTTATACACTATAAATCAATTAGGTAATTTATAAATTACCATAGTAAGAAAATCAAATAATTAAACTTTAGAGTAGTCTTGCCTATGGGGTCCCAAACAGAGTGTAGGCAGTTTTAGCAGTTTCACTCATGTTTTTTGTGTGCAATAAAAGAAATTAAATCTAATACTGTACTACTGTACTACTGTATAATGAGAAACCCTTGGCTAAGTTTTTCAGTCGTCACTTTTCCTTTTGTTCTGGAATTCTATTTTGTAAAGATGAATGATCCAAAAGAGTCAGAAAATAAAAACTTGATCTGCAAAATGCTGTAAATCTTTCAAAGTCCTTATTATTACACAGTGTGTATAAAAAGAAACATAACCACTCAATATATTTTTTTCTAAAAAGATGACAAGAAATAGATTCCAATAAAAGTTTTTGGAAATTGCTTAAGCTACAAATTTGAATTGAAACACACTTTATATTAAAAAGCATTTCGTATTTATAACTTAAGTCATTTTAGAAAACGACGAGCTAATGACATAGTAGGTTTTTTAAATTTTGTTTAATTGCTTCCTTTTATCATTTAATCGTCTTATTACATTTACACCATGGACCTTAGGAACGTGCGGTTTTTACAGTTTAATTTGTAATTCAAATGGCAGAAAAAATATACACGACGCTATAATTTAAAAAATTGAATTTTGTCTGCTTCTAACAAATACATAACTCTGTATATTCAAAAGCCATTCAAGTTTCTGGCTTAAGTCTTATCCAAAGCTTTGCTATGGTTAGTTTCTTCTAAACTTTGATGACCAGATATTGACACGTTATGTTTCATCTTGTTAAAACTGACATAGCAGAAGGCATTCGGAATAATTGTATTTTTTTAATGATATGGAATCGAAATCTTAGGTAATGTTAGAAAAAGAAATAGGAAATTACATTTTATTAAAAGTAACACCTCAAAAAACTATGAAAACTGCACCACAGATTTAATAAGTACAAATTCAGAAGACATATGTATATATTGATGATGGCGTATTTAAGAATGAACTTTCGCAGTTTTTGAAATATTTAAATTATTATTTATTTAAATTATTATTTATTTAAATTATTATTTATTTAAATTATTATTATTAAAAATATTTATTTGCTAATACCCGTTATTTGTCAAGATAATATGGTTTAGTTGCTACGAATTTTGATGTTTAAACTGTTAAGCTGTTTATTAGTTATTTTGTAATTCTTAAGAATAATCTGTTGTTACATTCGTCACCCAAAGTGACAACACAGCTGATCACCAAGTGTGTAGGTTTGTGGAAGAAAAAGAGCGCACCGTTGTTCCAAACTTTACCAGCATTTATCTCGGTAACCTGTTTTCGCACATAAACCCCCTTTCCGTAGACCAGGTCACATATGCACATGGTTTCAGTATTGTAACACAAACTTTGTTTCTCAGTTTCAACCCTGTCAAAAACAACACCATTTTACATGATTTTTTAACTATTTTTCTTATATTCATAGGTGTAGTATTATTATACTCATTAGGTTTCAGAACTTTAAGACTAAATTTGTTTCTAAACCACCCCCAAAACCGACTCCATAAGTGCTAGATTTTTTTACTATTTTTCCAGCATTTCCAGTTATAAAATTATAATACTTACAAGATTTCAGAATGTTTCAACACCGTTCAAACATCCCCTATACGGCTGAGATTTTTTTTTCATAATTTTTCTGCGTATTAATTACTATTTAAAGCTCATTTACAAAAAAAAAAAATAACCTAAACTTGGGTAAATTGGCATTGTCTTTTCAAATAGCGTTAAAGACTAGGAAATGCAAACCGTGAATATAACATGAAAAGTATTATAAATTGTAATTACATTATTGTATCACACTGGCCTAGAAAATTTGACCGACTTAAACTTGCCTTACAAATGCCAACTGATATGGATAGAAAATGCGTACAATTAATTGTAATATAGCAAACGATGTTAAATAAATTATTTTTGTGTGTAAAGACAGCAATAGAGCCATATGTATTACTTCTAACCTTGTACACAATTCCGACACACATGTCCGATTTAAAAAATGTGCTATATTTACATGTACCTAATTCCGACACCCCTAAATTTGTAAATATTAGTGGTTAAAATTACTGTTATCCTGTATTGATGTAAAAAGAAGTCGAAATGCAGTTACCTTATAAGGAAAAATCAACTGTTAGCATAACACTATCAAGATCAGTCAAAGTTTTAGGTTACATTCTGACTGTTAGAACATTGGTAGAATAAGAAGCCATTGTGAGTTGATAAGTGTTATGTCAAATCAACAAACCGGTCGTCCTAAAATAAAGTTCGATCTTGTAGATTTCTTATTTTATTCAACTAAACAGAAATATGGCGGACTTTAGGACAGTGTCTGAATAGGGACGTTTACCTTATTATTTTTGATAATGATAACTGCAGCTTTTACTTCGCCACTCTATATTTGTGGTTTTAGGATTTTATAAAAGCGTTTCAATGGGTAAGGGAATATTATGTAATATTATGTATTTATGAACTCTTATTTTATACAACTAAACAGAAATATGTCGGAATTTGGGACAGTCTCTCCGAGTTTTTTCCGTTCGCCAGTTCTAAAATGCTGCGCGGAGACAATCGCCAACAAAATCCCGTATGCGCACAGCAAAATTTTCTGGACATTCGCTGGAGGTGGTCAGTACCATCTCCGGAGATTCTCCAGCAATAGTCCAGTCATTCTAGATTTTTGATATATGTTGTATTGTTTGACATTAGAACTGTCATGTCTAATGTCAACCAACAATTGACCAAACAATCGTTTGATATTAGAATGGACAACACACCGCCGGCGATTTGCCAGGGTGGAGATCGACTATGCAATCAATGTCGATTATGTCCTGTCGCCACACCAGCAGGCTTGCCGCAGCCTTGCCGAAAAAACTACAGCAAGTCGCCGGAGGTCGGCTATGCATACGGGCCTAAGATTGGTTAAAAAATCGATGCAGGAAGTTTCTTTAAACGGATAAAATGCACTTACGTCATTTCAAATGTTGTTTGTTCGTCAACCAATTCCGTGCTGTCTATCTCCTCTTTTTTAACAGCGGCTAAGAATAAATTTACAACGCAAGTTAGAATTTAAAAGTCACAGCAATAAATCATTAAGCTTACTCGGGTCTACGCCTAATCTGTTATTGGGATTTACAATGTTGTTGCAGATCTTAACATGGTTTGTTAACAAATTTTCTTCGCTAAAGTTGAACCCACATAAACTGCAAGTCCAAGGGAAGTCCTCGATAACGTCAGTTCTGTCCTGCTTGTTTGATGTTTGTTGCTGAAGTAAACTCATATTGCTTTCAAATTTCTACAAACCTATAAAACACGGTCAATATACTATAATATTTCTAAATATTCTATCATACAGGATTAAATTATTGTAATATATGCTACTTACAACTATCTTCGTTAGAATATGTGCGATTTCACAGGTTCTTCCAAAGAAAATGGCGGAATTGTTGATATATAATATGCTATACCGTTGAATGTCAACGGGATTCTAGGAAACTGTAATGGATTCTACATTAGTTGTACGCTACTCGGTAGAGATGGCGCTGTAACCATTACTCGCTTTTAGGTTCTACACGAAGAGATTAATTTTTTAGTAAAGATGAAAGTTGACAAACCCAGAGATTAGTAAATAAAGATAGGAAGCGATGCGGCCGTGGCGATATTAGCGCCATCTATCGTCTCAGATGTTAACTAACCGCTCTATGACGTGCTAAAATGTCATGTCAAGTGTTTAAAACGCCTTTTTTGCAACGTCATTTTGACCATATTTTGACTTAAAGGTAAAAGGCTTCATTCCTTTTGCAAAAGTTGACATGAGTCGTGACACTTATTGTATTTATACTATGTCACAAATATAAGTTCGATAACAGGGCTGTGGCCATGGGCGCCGTTACAAAATGTTGAAGAATTTTTATTACTTTGTAGTATTCTGGAGTAAACTTTGTTAATGTTTTATGAGAATTTCCAGCTCGTGTTCATCGAGCAAGGCCTAATGTATAATGAGCAACTGGCACCTTTCAAAACCCAAAATAGAGACACAAAATGAACACAATTGATAATTTAATTCTATAATCGTGTCAATCGAGCATCCGATAAAAAGTCTTAATAACAAATTGGTAAACAATAAAAGGTGAAAATATTATTTTAAAATGTAACCACATAAACGGAAAACAATGACTAAATATGTATAAAGAAAAATTGACAAATTTGAAAATTCTGTGATAACGATCATTGACAACGAAATTCAAAATTTCTATCATTACTATTATACGTAAACACTTAAACAATACTAAGTCAACTAGTTAATAATAATTGTTGTTATATATAAGCTATATGAATTGTCTGTGTGACCATAGTAGACAAGTTTTTGAATGAACTCATGTCCGGAAATGTATTGTTTGAACGTTGGAGAGAGTCGGAAGATTGAACCAATTTTCCAAACAGCATAGGAAAAATAGTGCCATGTATCATAAGACGGCACTTTTAAAGCCAAATATGATGAAATAACACGAGTGTGACTTTTTTTATTATTTATCGTCTTTGAAAGGAGTTAATTTTTTTTTTTTTTTTGGGATGTTGCCATGTGCACAAAGCCTGTGGCTTGTCTGTGCGGCACTCGGGGAGACGGAGTATTAGAAAAATCCCCTGCCTAACCTGGGCTTGAACCCTGGACTTCTGAGTGGAAGGCATTCGCCTTATCCACTCGGTCACCTCCGCTCTTCGAGAACCGTTTTATAATTTTGGTACCAATTTTGGCCAATTTGGGTTATCTTGAATTCTTTTTAGGGACGTTAAACAAATAAAGTATTACATACAAATTATTTATATATTCTATAATATATTAAGGCTGTATGCAGTACCTAAACGGTGTCAGGTGTGTGGACATGAGTTCGATATCAAAAGTTAAGTATACTTTATCTATGTATATTTTACACTTATTTTTAACACCCACTATATTTGAGATAAACAGCTGAGCAGTGCAAAAAGGTGCGAAGTACAGTGGAGCGTCGATAATCCGAACTAATTGGGATCGAAGGTCATTCGGATTATGAAATGTTCGGATATTCAAATATTGCAACTAAATAGCTGAAAATAACATTGGATAGAAGTTCAATTTTAATAAAACCAACACCATTCTATTCCGGTCTTCATAAACTATAAAAATGTCAAAAAGTCAAAATCGAAGGGAAATCGAAGCGATATTGAAGGGAAATCGAAGGGTTTTTATTATTTATTTATTATTTATTTATTACAGCAGAGCGGCGATAATCCGAACTACTTGGGACCGAAAGTGAATTGGTTTATTAAATATTGCAGCTAAATAGTGGAAAATACGAGTATTGGACACAACATATAAAACAAAAGCAACATTTTTCTGTAAACAGGAACCGTCAAAAATTACCTTTCCCTAGGTTACGCAGTGATTTATTTTATTATTATTTCTTTTTGGGTGTTCGGATTAGCGAATGTTCGGATTACCGAGGTTCGGATTATCGACGTTCTACTGTAATTAAACCTAATAAGTATGATGAAACATGGGCATTTTGGACTACAGCGCAAAATCGTAAACTTGGCACAATTTATATTGTGACGCTTTCACGACGAAAACTGGAGGTAAATAATCTAATAAAACTGACATTGGTGACGATTATAATAGGTATAGTCATCATTAGGATAAAAATGATGTGTGCGCCGCGCAAAAACCTGATTTCGGTTCCTCAAAATGTGCCCAGCATCGATTAGGAATCACTTTCTTGTCTTGCTACAAATATACTATAGTATGTAAAATGTCAATAGGATTTCTTTTTAATTCAGGACGGGGGGCAAGCGCCGATACATCACCGAATAGTTTGGGTATAGTTGGGTTCAAAAATCAGGGGGGGGGGGCAAGAGCCCCCCCCCCCCCTGCCCACATGTAACGGCGCCCATGGCTGTGGCATTCTTTGCATTACCAAAGGATCGTTCGCTGTAAGTAAAAATCATACTTATACCTGTGCCAGAGATTAGTAAATATTTACTAATCTCTGGCTCTGTGTTCTTGCCTTTTTTTGACTTTTTTGCTTTTGTATACTCATACACAGTGCTAGTAATAAGTAAGATACAGTAATTTTTAAAGCAAGAATAGCAAGAAAAGCATCAAACTGACTTTTTTTGGTATTGCAGAGCTAAGCAATGCATATTGGCAGAATTGATCTTTTGCAAGTTGACAATCAGGAAGGAATATGACAATTATACCACAAAAAACTATCGCATATGCAGCGATCATTTTTCTGTCCTGCAATAGACGCTTCTACTTCTGGTGTTTGATGCTGACGGTGTGCGCGCGTATTTCCCCCCAGGACGAAATTAAGTTGGCAACTGCTTTGTTAAACGCCTAATTAGTATCAAATTAAATGTAATTGATAAAAGATAGATGTGAGAATGATATGCACTCATTGAAAACTGAATAATTCTATGCAAGTCAACATGAAAACCAAAATACCCACTGTGTTTTTGGGTTAGGACATATAATTCTGGGTATAGTTGGGTTCAAAACTTAATTCGTTATTACTTAAAAAAACATGTATTATTTCTATAAAAACCCAAAATTAAAATTGAATTATATTCACGTCCTACCACGTGATCAAAAACGCTCTATAATTGGCTCAGAGTCCAGTGACGTCATTCGTTAGTACGCTTATGAATCTGCCGTTTGAATTTACTACGTTAATTTACAAACAATAGGAAACAATTTTGTTAACGCGGTTAGTGGTAATCTACCGAAGGTTAACGCTTTGATGGTGGGATTCTACTTTAAACATAATCATTATTTTACGCTCCGAAACTACGCAACGTGTAAAAAGCAAGTAAAAAGTGCAATGTAAGCATAACTTTGTAGATTAGGTTAGTCCTAACCGTAAACTGTCAGATAATGCCTGGATCGAAAATACGATAGGAAACTTATTTTAGTCAGTTTTACTTATGTCGAAGTAATCTTCACAACAAAAAACACTTGTATTGGCCGCTATTTATTTCTTTTGGATTTCTACGAGCCAGTCTCAACTACTTTCCGACGTTGTTATTGACGTATTTCTGCATTGTGGATTTATACACTATTGATAACCCATTTTTATGTAGAAATTGTGCAAACTATACATCATACAACACAATTACCAAACGGCGACGAAGCCGATGCTTACAGACCATATGGGCCGATTTGACATATAGTATCCCAGATAGGCATCTTACGTCGACATTTTATTTAATTTGATTTGTTTTTATTTTCTGTGATCTCTGCTTTAAAAATGTATGTACCTTATTATTTATACGTCGTATTTCTACACCATGACGGTATATGAATAAAATTATCTATCTATCTATCTATCGTGTGACGTCACAAGACAGAAACTATCGTTTTGGCGGGACTTTTTGTGATTCAATTTTTAACGCTGGGTTTTATGAAATATAGAGAATGTAATTACGAAAAATAATGCATTTACAAAGTAGAGTGAACGAATAATACCCTATTGCTATATTAGGTTTGTTCGAGCAGTAGTACAATAAGTGCATAAAGCACTTATTCTTTCTCCTGCGCATGCCAAATGGCGGTTTTGCCCTGCAAAAGCCTGCATTGCGTTTGCGTACAAGAATCCCCAATTGTTTTGACTTGTTTTGACGACTGCTCGAACGAACCTATTATTTCAATTATACTAAAATACATAGTAACGTTAGTTATAATTGTAAAAATTTTAATTAGGTACTTATTAAAATACTTCATCATCATGGCTACGTCGGCGTATGCCTCAAGGCAAACCGATTACTACATCCGATATCCGCTGTCAATAATTTTTATTTTTACAATACACGTATTCATACCAAATGCACTACAATAATGATTTTAATCATACACAATTAAACTTACCGATATATTTAGCTCATTAGCGATCTCTCCTTTGCTTCTGCCAAGTTCCGAAAGGGTGACGATTCTTGCACGATCTTCAACAGACAGGTGATAGGGCATTGTAACTCTTCGAAATTGTGTGTCGATGGCACGAAGTCACAACGTTATGTGATACATATTTTCAATATTTGCCTAATTTGCCTATCCCAGCAAAAAAGTAAATTAAGGAACAAAACGCCACCCATAGTGTAATAAAAATACCTACCTTTGTGCTTGATCGTCCGGTAGGTCGGCCGCAATAGAAAATATTATACAAGGAACTAGTGGACTTAAAACTTTTGCAATACGGCGAAAACGATTGAGTAACATAAATATAGATTGAACTTTCAATGATTTTATTACATAATTTTTTCAAATTTATCTGCGTATCGTTCTGATGTGATATCATTCATATTGGATTGTAAATCCTGCCCTTACATGTCACACATAAAAGAAAATTGTGTGTGAAGATATAATTTTAATAAACATAAAAATAACAACATTTTTATAAAGAAGCTAAAATGCTGAACAACACTGTAGAATCAGTTCTAAAGGGCATATCTGCAGCAAAATAGAAACCGGGGCAAATAAGATTTACAACTACATGCAAAAAATACATTAAATAATACAGTGCACTTTTGTCAGTTTCGGATATCGGAAACATATAGATAGACGAAATTCGATTTCATTCTATACATACAGAAAAATAAAACGAAACGAAACAGAAGTGACCCTTTGGTTTTATGACTTTAGAAGGTAGGTATCCGACGACCGACAATTTCCTACCTACGTTTGGTGTACACTAGCGGCGGTCATGTTACCATATAATTTTCTTCGGGTATACAATAGGTACAATCAAAAAGATTAAAAATGTGTTAGAATAATGAAGGTCAGAGTTGGACAGATGTTTTTGTTGAATAGTTAATACAAAAATAAATTTAAATTAAATATGGATTTGTTTAGCAAAGTACTGAAATATTTATTGATGTTCGTGAATTATGTATGGAACAACACATCCAAATGTATTTAGGTTTAAATGTATAAACAACATAAAGATACATGATTTTCTGCCTCTTCCGCTTTCTATAGCAAATTTTTAAATTTGAGATATTTATACGTCGTTATTCAAAATAATTAAAATAGCTAATTCAATGTACTATCGTGAGCATAAAAAACGGGAACAGAAAGCTGAAATTAGGGACTTATATTCTGAACAATTTTAGTTGTAACATTACATGTGTTCGCTTGCTGGCTTGGATCAGTTCAGTCAAGTTCAGTTAGCAATCATTTAGCTGAAGTGCCGTTCGATTGCTCGTTTGACGTCTGACCCAAACTGGTTCTACCAATAGGTAGTGTATTTCAACTATTTCAATTTTGCGATCAAAAATATCGTAAACCGAATCCGATCCAATTCAACAGATCGCGACCAGCAATTTACGCGACCATATTCGTTAACCTATTAAATCTAAACTTTGACGGTATCTGTCAATCTACAAACTTATTCCGGTTTCAACAATTTTATTCTTCGCCGTATTCTTGTCTACACTTAATTCTGTAGTGTAATTCCTCGAATGCTGCTTCCGTCATGCAGTCGAGTTTGTATTATTGCCTTCTGAAATTCATTCATTTGCGGCATTTTTATTTCTTACATCAAAAAGAATACTTTTATGTGACATGACAAACGTACTGACATAATATTATGAAACGCCAGTTTAATTAGTGCAAACTATTATCATTCGCTTCTTTAGTTGATACTACATTACGTACGACTTTACGTAATAACCATTTTCCCTGGAATTTATACAAAATGGCTTATAAACTTGACTACACCATCACCTTTCATGTTTAGAAACAATTACTACAGTACGCTTTTAATATCAAACCACCATTCAAATGATATTAACGAAAATATTTAAACAGAATCAATTTTTAATATTTTGTTGTAAAAAATGTACCTATACCGACTATTTTTGTCTCCCCGTATAGGTATGTATAATACTGAGGAATCAACTCACATGTGAATAAAAAATCACCAAAACCAGTTATTCGGGTCGAGAAAATAAACTTTCAAATCGTGCCATTTTATTATTACCTACTGTTCTTGTTGTATGGCGTTCAAAAACAAAGATAATGAAGTGAATCGAAAATCAACATGTTCAAAAAATATTACAGTGTCATTCCAGTTATTGCCAGTTTCTTATAGCTGGAACTCCATATAGTACTTCAAAGTTCAGGCAAAATTCATAACATCATTCTATACTCTAACTAAACTGAAAGTTGAAACAAAACTTCTTTATCCGTACATCTTCTGTAGATTTAGGCTACCAGTAAGTGAAAGAATCATCAAAATGGTTGGGGAGAAAATCAACTTTCAATTTTTAACATATTTTTCATTAACCCCTAAATCTTTTGGCCAGTTTAGTTCAGAATTAGCCACAATCTCTAAATACAGAATGATATACATTAAAAATCTCATAACTTTTAATCTCAAAATCCCATTTAAATGATATTTACGAAAATATTTTAAGAAAATTTCGATTTTTAATAATGATTTTTGATTTTACAGTAGGTATTTCGGGCATTCTGTTCATGTTGTTTCTGGGCTATTATTATAAATTTGTTTAGTGAAAGATTGAAATGGTGTTATACTCTTCATGAGTGCAGTTGCATAACAAGTCGTAAAATGTCTTTAATTTCATATTTGAGAGTAAAATTTCGAGACGATGAACATCACAATGGGACGCGTGGGCTGAACTTTTCGGTGGATGACATAATAGGGAACTTTAAATACAAGTAGTAGTTTTTATTGGGTTAGAACTACTACTTGATATTACAACCAACGGGCTAGAAAATTCCATATTAGTTTAAATACAAGGTGCATATTTAGCGCATAGAATGTTCCGAAAACTCTTAGTGACATGCATGAAATATGTGAAAATTGCACTTGAACGATATATTTGCGAAAATTCCACCTTTAAATTATTTACTTTCTATTTATAGTAAGCCCAATAATGTACGAATAACAAAATAAAAATGGCTACTGCTCTGCTACTTAATAAGTAATAACTGTGTCCCTGCTCCGAAGGAGAAAGGTATTGTCGGGCAATTCCGTCTCCTAAGCTCATTGCAAACTTAGTAATTAAAAAATGTTACAAATCAGTTTTATAATTTTTAAATTTTATTGTATTGTACACTGAGCGGCATAAAAAACGCAACACCTAAAATGATGACCAGTTTCAAACTGCAGTAACTTTTGAACGTATTGCTCGATTTGAATGAGGTTTTTTTTATTTGAAAGGTCCACTTTTGCCGTTATTTCTATATGTGTGCTACCCATTTTTGCGCTCTTCCATTTCAGCAATGGTGAATAACGTTAATGCATGTTTTCTTCCTACAGTTTGAAGCTTGCTGTGGGGTGCACCGACAAAAGAATTTAACTTTAAACAAAAGGAGCTTGTAGTCTCGTCTGTTCTGATCATTTATGTTTTTTGTTCAAGATTCTATTGTTGTTAACGTCAAAGTTACAAGATCTTAAAGATAATGCTGCTTCTTCGGCAGCACCATCAGAAATTAAAGCTAGCCATGGTAATCACAAAAACATTTAGTGACGTTTAGTGTCGTCGTTGACTGTTGCTAGACAATTAAAATGCCTTTAAGCCTTGCAGAAGTTGCTCAGGCAGTAGCTTTGGTGAAAGATGGACGCAGCATTCGTTATGCTGCTCGTGTTCTTGGCGCGATAACGAGTACGGTTTGTCGCGCCATTCCAAGATTTCGCCAGACTGGCACCTTCAACAGACGACCTGGGTCAGGAAGAAGTCGCATCACTCAAGCCCGTGATGATCGATACATCGTAATAGACCAAGAGCCCGTGACCGCCAGACTTTCCTCATAGTATAGAAGCTGCAAATTTCTCTGCGCATTTTCCCAACACAGCTAAAGACCGATTGGCTATTATGAAGTTTGGATCATAGTGACTTTGGCAGGTAACAAAGGTAGCAAAGCTGTATAAAATTGTTACCTAAATTCGTCAAAGTATAAAGCGTTATTTTTTAGATTTTCTTCGGAATAATATTAGAAATCTTACTAACCATTGCCAGACACTTACCATCTTGACAACACTTCGCCAGACACCCTCAAACTTTAATAAATTGTAATTGTACTCATGGTATTTTATAAAGAGTGAATTTTATATATGTTACTTGGGTAACTATTAGAAGATGTTTTCTGAGAAGCCAGACACTTTCGACAGTTCTAACATCTTGCCAGACAAAGTTGAAGGGCAGTTGTAGGTGCGAGCGCTGAAGCAATACACGTTCAAGCGGGTGCGAGTGAGATAGTGAGTTAGGTCTATTGCGATCTTTTGCCTCGCATTAGTATGTGTCAACTGTCAACTGTAGTCGTTTTACTATTTTTAGTGCTTGTGTTTTTACAGTATTATGGATACTGTAATAGTAATACTTGTGTTTTTTGCAAAAAATGTAGCGCGAAAATAACATTGTTTTCTGAAGAGACATGGAAAAAATGTCAAACAATGATTTTAATTGACAAAAAATGTCAAACAAACCTAACATAACGATGGCTATAATTATAATATTAAACTAGTTTTTGATTTTTTAGTAAATTTTAATGAAATGTCGATAGCTCAACTAAATTATGAATGTTAAAAACAACACATACAATTCCAATACATTATTTATTCATTTATTAGATTTGTTTTTTTTATTTATTTTTATTTATATAACATGAAAATTGTATTGAATTATCCTTTGAAAATATTTTATTTGTCATGTATAATTTTATATAATGAAATTATCCGATAAATCCTAATAACTATCTTTACTCGCACCCGCTTAAACGTGTATTGCTTCAGCGCATGCACCTAGAACGAACTGCCCTTCAACTTTGTCTGGCAAGATGTTAGAACTGTCGAAACTGGTAGTAACATAGTAACAAGTAACATATATAAAATTCAGCCTTTATAAAATAACGAAAATACAATTACATATTATTAAAGTTTGAGAGTGTCTGGCGAAGGGTTGCCACGATAGTAAGTGTCTGGCAATGGTTAACGAGATTTCTACTATTATTCTGAAGAAAATATAAAGAAATTACGCTTTATACTTTGACGAATTTGGGTAACAATTTTATACACCTTTGCTACCTGTTATCTGCCAAAGCCACTATGATCCAAACTTCATAGTAGCCAATAGTTCTTTAGCTGTGTTGGGGAAATGCGCAGAGAAATTTGCAGCTTTTATACTATGAGGAAGGTCTGGCGGTCACGGGCTCTCGGTCTATAATGATCGTGTTACGAAATCGACATACCACAGCAGTTGAGACAAGAAATCGTCTGGAGCAAGTGCGTCGGGTGAACGTGAGTGAATGCACAGTAAGAAGGCGATTCTTGTATCTTCTATTGTGACTAGTGTCGTCGGCATATAGATTTGTTGTGGTGGCAATTTTGAGTGGTAAGTCGTTAATATAGGTAATAAATAGGATGCCACCCAGCAACGTTCCTTGCGGGACTCCCACAGTGCAATCGTAGAAGTCACTCGGATCCCCATTTATTGTCACTTGCTGCAATCGGTCAGTGAGGTACGATCTGAACACTTAAAGTGCCGCACCTCTCATTCCATAGCCTTCCAGCTTTTGTAGTAACACGGAGTGTGATATGGAGCCAAAACACTCAAATCACAAAGTTGTGCTCTACACTTGTATTTTGCCTCTAATGCTTCGTGGACCTTCTCTATGAGTAGCTTCATCGCATCTTCAGTGCATTTTCCGGCCTGGTAGGCCGTACTGCTCTGTAGTAAACAGTTTGTTGTTTTTAAATGTTCGTGTAGCCTCCGTAGTAGGATTTCCTCCAAAATTTTTGATATAGCTGGCAGAATTGAAATGGGCGGGTAGTTTTTGCAGTTGTTCCTGTCACCTTTTTTATAGATTGGTGCAAGTCTTGCAATTTTTAGCTTATCTGGAAAGGTTTTTTGTTCTATGGCTTTGTTGAAGATTATTGCCAGTGGCTCCAGGGCCGCGTTTACCAGTAGGCAAAATAGGCACGTGCCTAGGGCCCGGCGAAAGCTGGGCCCGTAAGGGACCCCTCCTACCTAAATTAAATAAATTATATATAACAAAAATACTTGATACTAGTGGCCTATAGACCGCCTATTGGGTAGATCAGTGAATCGGTACATGGCACGAATCGATAGACCGCATATACACTACTGTCTTATGTTATATGATAACTATAAAGTTGTTTCTATGGACTCATATATATAAAACAAAAATGGTTCAATTAAAAAAAAATAGCCTACCGCAATTGAAAACAAAAAATATAATTTGTCGCAATAAATTTGATTTATTTGTTGGGTTGCCTTTTCTTTTCAAGTTGAATAATGTTAACAATACGTATGGTGTGAAACAAAAGTTAAAAATATAGTATTCTAATGCAAGGTACACTTAAATTGCATAAAATTTAGTAAATTTAACAAATTTAGCTTACTTTCATAATTATTAGATTATATAATCAATGCAAATTACGACGACAAATCTAATTAATCTAATCTTTTTTTCAAGTGGCAAACATGATCTTAATCAAAATGTAAAAATATTTTAGACCACTTGTGGAAGACTCAGATTGCTTCCAATTGGGCAAAATTTGTTGGTGGTAAACGTGGGTCCGTAGAGACACCTTTTTATCAACTTATATAATGATTTTTTGTATAATTGTCTATTTGTCAGATTAAACACTAAATAATTTTTCTTATAATGGCATGTTGTTGGCCCAGCAACTACAATCTACACTTATATAGAGAGCTTTAATGAAAAAATAATGACTTGTTTTTGTTTTATTTTAGATTTTATTAGAGATGTTTGTCACTTGAAAAAAAAACAATTGTTATATTTTGTTCCCAGTTATTCCATTACTTGAAATAGAAAAAAGCTTCAATTGTTAAAATTACTCAATTTTATGCCAAGTGCAGGAAATCTAAATCTGGCAGTAAAGTAATATTTTGAAGCTATTATTTCACAAAATATAATTTTCAACTTTAAAAATACTTTAACCTAACTACAAAAAACAATTGAAAAAAATTATAAATATTAGACCTCTTGTGGGAGACATATTTTTTTCTTAATTGGGTTAATCTTGTTGATGTTATATATGGGTTCATAGAGATAACATAAATCAACTTAAAACTTTGATTTTCCAAAAAGTTCTTTTTATACACTCTACTGCTTGGTTGGTCACTACTTATACAGATTGGTATTGTAGATTAATAACATTGTACACATATTGCAGAATATGTAATATAACATTAGTAGGTATTTTTAAATAACAAATAAGCAATGATAATTAAGAAACTAAAACATGATTGAGGCTAAAAATTAAATTAGTTCCTTTACAGAGACTGTGCATATAATATATATTTGTAGAACATTGCACATCATTGTTGTATACACGTGTATATATATTACAGAAAACAATAAGTAAAAAATGGATTATGAACAAATTTAAATATTTCTTCGTAACATGTAACTGTTAATTTGAATAGAATCTTTTTCCATAATCGCCCCGGAGAAAACGTTTTGTCAATTTACACATAGGTGCGTAGAATCCCACCCTTTAGCCGTACAAAATGCCACATTTAGCTGTGCAAAAACGTGTTGAAATAAATAGATTTTAACTAAATCCAAAGTTTGTCCTCATTTATGGTTATAGCAATACAGACCTTGATTGGAAATTGTATTCTTTGTAATATGATCGATGCGCGTATGTATATGAAATTGACAATAACATTACGGGTGACCGAGAGTTACGATAGACGATAGACCAATGCGATATTGCGATAAGTCTACTTCAATAACCCTTCCGAATCACCAATGTTGATATTCGTCCCATTTGTTCTGATATATACAAATCTGTTTTGTTCGAAGTAACAGATAACTTTCTTTAACCCAAAATTAGATTCCTTGTTCCTCAGGCTATTTATCACAACGTATATGTTACCTGTGCAAAAATCGAATTAAAAGAAATTCAACTAAAAATATAATAGTTAATGTAACTTTAAAATAACGATAAATAGTTTCATTCGTTCAAATTCTTGTACTAAATGTTTGATTAGAGGAAAAATTCTTGTTTATTTTCTTTCGAGTCATCCCCATTTCTGGCATAGTGAGCTGATGTTCACGTTCTAGGCTTCTCTCTTGCGCTCTGTCAATTCGCACACTACTTTAACTTCGGCTTCCTTGTAGTTGTAGGGGCTCTGGAGACTGAGGCATCTATGTCTTTCGATATACTTTGACCTGGAAGATCTATTGTATGTGGGGCTAAATACGTACAAATTACGTACGACAGTTTGTTTACATCCTGAAATTATTAATAAATAAGTAAATGTGTTTTACAAATAATCTGCAATAAATTCACCTTATGCTATGGGTGCGGTTGTTTGGGAAATCTCACCATCAAAATATTAGATTTTAGGTTAGGACGTTAGGTTAGGTGATGGTTCTTGACATTGGCGCTGTGCGCAGACCCGACCTGACTGGTCGACTGGTGTACATTGATGCCATATTGCCATCTAAGAACTACCTCTCAAACTGTAATCAATTAGACTATTAGAGGGTAAGTAAGGGGCCCTACTAAACGAAAGTCGAAACGCTAATCATCTCTATTAATTTACTTACTGTGTTTTCGTAGTAACTTACCTGCGCGGTAATATTCGCAGTTTGTCAAATTTTACACATCTTCTAACGCAAATTAATACATATTTTTATACGATCAACATGGTTATAGGTTTTTCATATCATACTTGTGGGGACGTAACAAATCGCTTAGCTCTGTAGATACCTACTGCAATGTAAATAGGTTTGAGGTTATGATAAGGTTATGTCTGCGCTTTTGACGTTTCTAGCTGGCAACCATTGACGACGCGTAATAAACAGCTGTAGGAATGTTGAGGCGCGTTCACCAAAATCGCTCGCTTTTTGGAAAATTTTGAAGCAAAAACGCCCTAGAGGCCGTTTTGCGTCGATTTCAAAAACTCACGCAACGTAGAATTGCCCATATAGTGGATCGGACGCGCTCCGCGCGCCCGAAAAGGCCTCTCCAAATTTTCCATAAAGAATTAAGAAGCCACTTTTTCGCATGTGAAATGGTGAGAAAAAATACGTGAAATCAGTTTACATAATATAGACAAGTAATAATAACATTTATTGCAACTCAAATTCGCGTTCAGAAATAGGCCCGGAAGTCGGCGGCCCTTTATGCATGATTTCTTTCCGTGATTTCGATAGTTTTTTTGTCCATTATTTTTTCCGATTTTTTTGTAGACGAGCCTCCATAAAATCAAATTTTTTAGAAAAATAAACTAAATGTTTAAAAAATTTAGTTAAACATAACTTTAGCTTTCCTAAAAATAGTTGGACATGATGTAATTCTTTAAGTCGTGCCACATGAACAATTGAACCTTGAAAATCGAAGCTTTGTAGAAATCATGTGACTACGTGAATTTTCTAATAGGACACGTAGCAATTTTGACCGATTGTTTACAAGTAATGACACAACAGTTCAGTTACTCACTAATTACAATCTTCTTTGCATTCCAAGTTCTAAGATTCAAGATTAAATTTCAGCCTACCTAAAGAATGCAGTACCAAAAAAACGAGATTGGTTTATACATTCTTTAATAACAATATTTTGGAGACTGTGGCGAACTTAATAATAAAATTATAAACCCCTAACCACAACAAGTATTTTAGAACCTAAATACGTATTTTAGCAACTAAGTTGCCATCTTCAGTAGAAACTAAAAAGAAAAGAGATTAGCACTTCATAGTATCTTTACTGGATATTGTCCAAGCAAATCACTAGTGGAAGTGGCTCTAAAATACTTGTGGTTAGGGGTTTATAATTTTATTATTATACATTCTTTGACAAAAAAAAATGTGACGCCATAGAGTTTTGTTGGTTAAAATCTAAATAAAAACTATCAAAATGGTGTGTTTTTCTTAGTGAGACACAAAAATACTCGAACAATGTCGAGTGTAGAAATCTAGTGATGATAGCTCATTTTAGTATCCTAGTAACAGTATTATTATTGAACATCATAGAGACGAAAATATACGAGTAAAGAAAACACAAATTCCTGTCTCTCAATTTATTTGAATGTCTTTTTATGCGGAAGAAAAGTTAATCAAAACATAATGGTCCGTCGCATCCGGATTGAAGAATAATTTTGAAGGCGTGCAACCAGAAGGAGGGTGACCATTGCAATTTGGACAAGAGTGCTCCAGATTCTGCCACAGGCGACTCCAAGCTGGTTCAACTTCAAGGTCGACTACAGAAAGGGCAGCTACGCTACTGATATCTAAACAACAGCGCTTTAGATATAGTAAAAGCAGTTTCTACAGCTCGAAATCTACTACAAGCTTCAAGTTCTACTCCAACCCAAACACACTTCACAAGAATTACGAGGAAAGGAGCGGTTGCAGTCTGGACAACAGCGCTTCAGATTGAACCACGAGCGACTTTCAACAAGCACCAAGAATCAAGTTCCAAGACAACGCCACGTTAAAGTCATTGTCAGAACGAAGTGTCAAAGGCTACAAGTTTAGTTTCATTTTGTATTTTTATAACGCTTTTCTCACTTAAAAGATCTTAAAGTAAAATGTCAGAGGAAATGAAATTATTAAAAAAAAGGGATCGCTAAAGGCGAGATTAACAACGTTCAAAACATATGTTAAGAACAAGTTCTATTTTTATTCTATTTGTTTTATATTTTGTGTATTATGTATTTTGTATTCGTTCGATCCTTGTGTCGCCATCTATGAATGTAAAGTTAAGTTCTTTCTTGGCGGCGACACTTGTCGTGTATTTTGCTGCATTTACGCATTGTATGTCCGTACGTCAGAGTGTACACATCGTCTGCACCATTTTCTACGATAATAAATGCAGGATTGTTCAGGACAGTGTCGAGTTTTATTCAAGAAATTACATAAGAGAAAACAAACGCATCAACATATTTGACAGGTTTGCAAAATATTTTGTGTCAGGAAGATATTAATACATTATCTGAAAAGGAACAGCTAAACCTAAAACAAAAATTTGATAGAAACGAAAGTCTTTTAATTGATTTTGATGAAATTTTCTCGAAAACATTAGAATTAGTTGAAGACGAAAATTTAAATGCATTATTTGCGGAGCATGAAAGTTTTGAAAGCGAGCATAACGATGTTATAGCGTTGGCAAAAACTATGTTAGTTGATAATTATCATAAACAAATAGATCAGGATACTTCTCGCACTAACGATGATTTTAAATTGCAACCAAATCCTAATGCGATCACAGGCATCACTCTACCAACCATTAGCTTGCCAAAGTTTAACGGTGCTTATGACGGATGGGTTGAATTTAAAGACACATTTTCGGCTTTGATTCATGATAATATTACTGTAACTAACATTCAAAAATTTCATTATTTAAGATCATCATTGACAGGTGACGCTTTAGAGGTTATAATAGTATATTATAATACAAGTTTTATAAGAAAAAAATTGGCGCACGAGTCGTTTTGGGCACGACGAGCGTAGCGAGGAGTGCCCAAATGGAACGAGTGCGCCAATACGTCTTATAAAACGAGTGTTATATACTATTTTTTCTACTTTGCGACTTTAAATTCACATACATTTCGAAAATTGCGGTTGTCATCTTACAATCTAGAGTAGTTTCATATTCAACAGTTGGTAGTTGTACTAAAATTCACAAATACGATTGACGCGAGCCAATAGCGATTGAGATGTCAGCCAGATGTCAGCCTTATTTGACACTTAACGTCAATATCATCAGTCGTGGAAAACTAAAAGTTACCAAATGTTTGTGACCTAGTGTCTTCATAACGACACCGAAACCGGTTTCGTTATGAGTTCATAACGAACGCAAAGTAGAAAAAGTCAATAGAACTTTCCGCCAACAGGTATCACATTGCATGGGAGGTATTATGTGAACGTTATGATAACTCAACGCTTATTATTCACAATCATGTAAAGGCTCTTTTTGAATTGGAACGTATTCAAAAGGAATCGGCACAACAATTAAGGAAATTATTAGATGATGTTTGTAAACGTGTTAGAGCATTAGAAGCCTTAGAAGAGCCAGTCAACAATTGGGATACGTTATTAATTTATTTAATTGTCTCAAAACTAGATTTAAAAACTTCAGGCCGATGGCAAGAGTACAAATTTAAAATCAAATTTCTAAAATTCAATGATTTAAAACTATTTTTGAGACAGCGCGCAGATTTACTAGAATGTAAATCCAATATGTTCGATTCACATGCTAAGAAAGTTTGGAAACCACAAACTACACGTGTACTTTTGACAGAAAATCGAGATTGTCCAATATGCAAAGAAGAACATACATTAGGTTATTGTAAGGTATTTTCAAAGTTAAGTGTTAGCGATAGAACTGCAAAGGTCAAACAGTTAAAATTGTGCTTAATTTGTTTAAAGTCTGGTCATTTTTTGATGCAATGTCAGTCTGGAGGTTGTAGAAAATGCAATCGAAAGCAACACACTTTATTACATATTCAATACAAACCACAGCAGCACAATTCCATTACTGCACAGACCAATGAAAATAAACCCGAAGCAAATGATGCTAAAGAAAATCCAATAACCAATTGTAGTCATGCTAATCTAAAAACACAAGTCCTCTTAGCGACTGCGCTTGTACAAATTTTAGATGTTAATCAGAAACCTCATATGGTCAAAGCTCTATTGGACCCTGGGTCCCAATCTAGTTTTATAACAAAGAAGTTATGTCAACGTTTATCATTAGAAACTGTGATGTACGTATGTACCTATTACTTTTGATTGTCATTGTATATATATATATATATTTGTGTATTGAAATATTGATTGCGCATGACCGGTATTCCGAAATACCATAATTTTGTATTAGTGCCACCATGACATCATTATTAAAGTTACATTGGTCTGAACATGTTGTGTTTAACTGAGTACACCTCAATATATTACATTGGCGACGAAGATAATTTGGAAAATTGGTAAATGAAGAAACCCCAGCGCGTGCTGTTTCCACAGTGGGCCGACTGCGCGAATTCGATTTATCATCGGACTGGTCTATTTTCAAGGCAAGACTCCAAAATTATTTTGAGGCCAACGAGGTGAGCCATGGACGCAAGCGAGCAATCCTGCTTAATTCGTTCAGTGAGGAAGCTTATAAGCTTATGTTTGATTTATCAATGCCGTCAAAGCCCGAAGATAAAACTTACGATGAATTGGTGGAAATACTGGACAGCCATTTTAAGCGACAGGTACCAGTTTTTGCGAACCGCATGAAGTTTTACTGTGCCACAAAATTTGAAGAAGAGAGCGTTCCAGAGTGGTGCGCACGCATTCGAAGTTTGGCCGTTCATTGCGAGTTTGAGGGGAACCAAATCGACGGTTTGTTACGTGATCGATTTATTACGGGGTTCCATGCTGGTATTATACGGGATTGTCTGTTTGAAGAGAAGAAAGACGTCACATTTTCCGAAGTAGTGACTTTGGCCAGCACCAAGACGGCGGCTCAAATTAGCACGCAATCAATCAAGGTCGAGCCAGTTCATTCAATGCGAACATCAGGTTCCAGAGATCCAGGCCAACATGGAAGTAATTGGAAGGAAAAACAGAAAATAAGCAGCAACCCCGAGATCCCAAGACTACCCCAGCAACAAAGGCCATGTTTTGTATGTGGGAGAAGAAATCATGTTGCTGATAACTGCAGGTACAAATCTTACACATGCTATAAATGTAATATTCAGGAACATTTAGCACCTGTTTGTAGAACCAAGAATCGCAATAATTTTTTAGAAGCATCTGAACTTTTTTCAATGTCGAATTCTACTTTTAGTTCATTTCTGTTGAATGTTAGGATTAAGGAAAAATCATATACTTTTCAATTAGATACAGGAAGCAGTATTTCAGTTATTTCTGAAGATTTTTGGAAGAATAATTTTTCAAATTATAAGTTAACGTCTAGTGATAGGGAAATTTTTGTGTACAATGGAAATAAAATTTTTAGTTTGGATTTTTTAGAATTAGAGTTTTTTATAAGAATAGTTCTAACATGATTGATTTATATGTTATTAGTAATGGAGGACCTCCAATTTTAGGGAGAGATTTTTTGCATTTATTTAAGTTGGGTATTAGCGAAATTAATAATTTAAGTTGTAGCAATGATGCTAATTTTTTATTTAGGAAATTTAAATCTGTTTTTTCACCCGAACTCGGTACTTTTAATAAGGGTAAAATTCAATTAAAATTGAAAGGTGAGGCAACCCCAAAATTTTTTAAAGCTAGGCCCATACCATTTGCTTTGCAACAAAAGGTTGAGTCGGAATTATCTAATTTGTTGAAATTAAATATAATTGAACCTATAGATTATTCAGAGTGGGGTACTCCAATAGTACCAGTGGGAAAGAAAGATGGAAGCGTAAGAATATGTGGAGATTTTAAGGTCACTTTAAATCAACAATTAAACATTGATCAGTATCCATTACCACGAATTGAAGATTTGTTTCAAAAGTTGCAAGGCGGAAAACATTTCAGTAAGTTGGATTTATCAAACGCTTATCAGCAATTAGTTTTATCGGACGATTCAAAACAATTTGTTACGATTTCAACGCACAAGGGTTTATACCGGTACAATCGTTTACCATTCGGGGTGGCTTGTGCACCAAGTAAATTTCAAAAGATAATGGAAAGTCTTTTGAGCGGTTTAGATGGAGTAATTTGTTTTTTGGATGACATCTTAATTACGGGAAAAGATGCAGCACATGAATAGATTGCAGCAAGTACTGCAAATTTTAAATGATTCTGGTCTTAAAGTTTGTAAAGATAAATGTACATTCTTTCAAAAGAAAATAAATTATTTAGGTTATTTTATAGATAAGCATGGACTCCATACCAGTCCTGATAAAGTTGATTCAATTGTGAATGCACCAATTCCTAAGACCGTAACTCAATTAAAATCAATTTTAGGGTTAATTAATTACTACGGCAAATTTATTAAAAATCTACAAGTACTCTACAACCTCTATATAATTTATTAAAGAACAATGTAAAATGGATTTGGTCGCGGGATTGCGATATAGCTTTTAATAAAATTAAAGAGTGTATGTCATCAGCTCCGATTCTTGTACATTTTGACCCTGAAAAAGAATTAAGATTAACTTGCGATGCATCAGAGTATGGATTAGGAGCAATGATATCTCATGTTATGCCAGATTATACCGAGCAACCTATAGCATTTGCATCACGCACTTTAACTAACGCTGAGAAAAATTATTCTCAAATCGAAAAGAAAGGATTAGCAATTATATATGGTCTAAATAAGTTTGATCAGTATTTGTACGGAAAGTCTTTTGTTTTAGTGACGGATCACAAACCATTGGTAACAATTTTTCACCCTAATAAAGGAATACCACAATGTTCTGCCAATAGGTTACGTAGATGGGCATTAATTCTGTCAAATTACAGATATTCCATCGTATATGTCAAATCCGAGGACAATAAAGCTGATTTTTTGTCACGGTTACCAGTAATACACGATCGGTCGTTAAAGGAAATCGCGGAGGAATTTGATGTAGATTATATAAACTATTTTAATAATACGTTACAATTAATCATAATTTGGTTATAACGGAGACAAAAAATGATAAAATTTTGAATCAGGCAATACAATTTACAAAAAAGGGCTGGCCAAAAATCAACAAATTACCGAATCTATTGAAACCATTTTATAAATATAGAAATGAATTTACATTAGAAAATAATTGTCTTTTGTGGAACAACAGACTTGTAATTCCGTGTAGTATTCGATCAAAGTTACTATCTGAATTACATAAAACACATTTAGGTATTGTTAAGATGAAGAGCTTAGCACGTTCTTATTTTTGGTGGCCTAATTTGAACACTCAAATTGAGATTTTGATTGGAAAATGCGAATCATGTAAAAGGCTTAGCAATAATCCTGCAAAAATGCCAGTAAGCTTATGGGAATGGCCAACTGAGCCGTGGTATAGAATACATGTAGATTTTATGGGTCCAATTAAGTCAAAATTTTATTTTATTATATTGGATGCTCATTCCAAATGGATTGAAGTGTTTCCAACTAATACCATTACTTCAGAATTTACAATTTCTGCGTTGCGTTCAACATTTGCAAGATATGGGTTACCAAAAATTTTAGTCTCCGATAATGGAAGACAATTAGTGTCACGAGAAATGACCAATTTCTTATATAAAAATGGCATTGAACATGTAACAACGGCACCGTTTCATCCCCAATCTAATGGCGCAGCTGAAAATGCCGTTAAGATAATTAAGAATGCTTTGAAAAAGTGCTTGTATCATAGTTCGACTAATGATATAAATTTGATAATTAATAATTTTTTGTTTGATTATAGAGCAACCCCACATTGTACAACGGGAAAGTCACCTGCATTATTGGTATTTGGTAGGCAATTAAGAACCAGATTCAGTTTGTTGAGAGAGGAAAAGACTACTAACAGTAAAAACTTCCCAAATCTGCAAAGCCGTGTAGCAGTAATGCAAGGTTGACAAAGAAAATATTTTAAAGGTGATCCCCACAGAAAATTTAATATTAATGAAGAGGTTTTAGTCAAAGATTTCCGCGATGTATCTAAACCATCGTTTGTGAGAGGTATTATTGAAGAATGTATAGGGAAATGTATGTATAGAGTTAGGATACCGGAACTAGAGATAACATGGAGACGTCATGTAAATCGAATGATTAAGATATCACGTAATAGATGTTCCATGTTACCGGTTGGGTCCGATGTAGAAATTAATGATAAAAGGGATGTTACTATTAACCAAAATGTTAATGATATTTGTATTGATGTAAATAATAAAACCGATAATGAACCAATTTTAAGTAGACCAGTTAGAACAATAAAGAAACCTGATCGATTAGCGTATACTTAGATTTAAGGGTAGAGGTGTGATGTACGTATGTACCTATTACTTTTGATTGTCATTGCATATATATATATATATATATATATATATATATATATATATATATATATATATATATATACAGTGTAAACGAAATAACGACCGTGACTTTGTAACAACTTCAGACACAAGTAACGTGGGAAATTCGGTCAAATGGGCGAAGTAACTAAAACTCCTTTTTTCTGGTTCGAATTTTCGTCTTTAATTTAAGACTTCCTCAGGAACAAGCTAATAAAATACAAACAAGGGCTTAATTACTGAAATGTCAAAATTTACAAATAACGGACAAAATGTTACTACTTACAATTAGAGTATCATAAAAGTTTGCATAGCAAGAACATCCCCGGAAAAATCATGTCAAATCATACACCGAAATCAATACACACTAAAACAACCAGGTAAAACCAACCACAAAACAAAATATTAATCGACACATGTCTTCACAACACAAAAGTAAACATAGCCTGACTGACCGAGTCCACAGTGAAAACAGAAATGGCAAGGTCACCAACACTACCACCAACCCTATCGCGTTACTATTTGAAATTATTGTTTATTAAAAAAGAATAAATATTACTAAGTTGACTAGTATCAGATTTAAAATTTAAACTATTTCTCATGTTAAGCTGAATATGGTACATTTCCAAAAACAATCTAGATTTATAATTATTTTCAACCGCAATAATTTTGGTATCCTCCCACTTCATATTATGGTCCATCTCAAGCGCGTGTTGTGCAACAGCACAGTTCTTTTTCCCTAACTTTAAATCGCTTTTGTGTAAAGCTAACCGGGATTTGAGCCATTGACTGGTTTGACCATAATATTCCATAGGACAACCACCACACGGAATACTATAAATAACATTAGATCTTAGAAAATGAGGGGTCTTGTCTTTTATCTTTGAGAATATACCACTAATTGTTCTATTATTACTAACAACAACACGGAAATCATCATTCTTGAACAAATGAACCAATCTCACTGAAAGATTTTCAACTTGGAAAAGTTTCTTATACCTTACAGAGGGAACCGCACAACCATCATCCATTGCGTGATCACGGAAGGGGCTATTAAAAATTAACCTCTGAACAAGAGCTCTAGGATACCCATTATTAATGAACATCTCACTCAAAACCCGCAAGTTGTCTCTAACAAAAGATAGATCACTAATGCACACTACCCTATTCCTCATGGCCATCAAAGTGTTGATCTTTTGAGTAATAGGATGATTCGATAGAAAATTAACAAACCTACCAGAGGCCGTTGGCTTCCTATACCAGTCCAATATAATCTTGTTGGTGGCCGGATCACGTATAACCTTTGTGTCCAAAAAAGGAACGCCGTAATCAGACTCCTCTTCAACAGTAAACTGTAGATGAGGATTGAAGTTGTTGAAAGTATTTAAAATCTCCTCTACTTTGTCTTGAGGTACAGCACATATTATGTCATCGACATATTTAAATAACAAAGGGAGTCTAAAAGGTAGTCTATCAATACAAGTCTCTATAAGACAATCCATGACAAGCTGCGCCAGTATTGGACTTAATGGGGAACCCATAGGTGTACCAAAAATTTGCTTGTAAAACTTACCCTGAAAAGTAAAATAACAATTGGTGTAAATAAAACGAATTAAATCAAGAAAAAGCTTCAGAGGTACATTGCAACAACTTCCGATGATCCCCCACACATCTGTCACAGTTTGAATTATTAGATCCAGCGGTATATTTGTAAAGAGTGAGACGACATCCAAAGATACAAGAACATAGTCAGGAGGCAACCTTTTTCGCTCCATCAATTTACAAAAAGTGAAAGTGTCCTTAATGTTATACTTTTCATCATCCTGAAGGGATGTTTGTAAGATATCAGCTAAAAACTTTGAAAGTGCATAAGTTGGTGATCCTATCGACGAGACTATAGGGCGGAGAGGCACGTCGGGTTTGTGAATCTTTGGAAGACCATAAAACTTTGCTGGAATTGAGTTATATTTGATAAGGGAACTTGCAGTCTCGTTGTTAATTAGTTTTTTATTTTTTAGCAAGTTAACAAAGTCATTGTTTTTCTTTTGAACAGTGATAGTGGGGTCTCTGCTAAGATTTTGGTAGACCGCCGTGTTACTCAACAGATCCAAAGATCCAGCAACATAACTATCCCTACACATCGCAACCGTCACGCCACCCTTGTCCGCTCTCGTTATTAAAATGTTTGGTTCATTTCTCAAAAATGCTAAAGTTTTTCTATAAATTGAATCGAAAGGTGAAATTGACTGTATGGGATGTGAAGCATCCGACAGATAAGAGTTGGTTATCATGTTGGTAGCTCGAGCCCTATAAAAATCCTGTTGGTCAGAGGGCATTGCCTGTACAATATTCTCCACCTGTGATAGCAAAACAGCGATGGGTACATCTTTATGAGTAGAATTTATACTGAATTTTGGACCCAATGACAAGAAGTTACTAATATCTTCAGGAATCGGTATGTCTGTTAGATTCTTGAACCATTTTGAGTTATTCCTGAAGGGTTTAACATTAATCACTTCCGACTTGAGTTTATTAAGCTTCTTTATGTTTTTATTCTTGATCTTAGAAAAATGTTTATCAAATTTAAAAGTCATACGACATGAGTATTCTTGGAATACACAAACAGGCAATAACCCTCTGGCTCTTTCTACAATCTTACTCAAACGTTCATCCAACACATCAATATTCTTAATAGTAATTTGAATTTCGAAATTAATAATCTTGATACCCAATCTGCAGTTGAAAGCTTCCACTCTTCCACTATTGTAACGATAGAACGCTTACACGAAGAGTGGAAGCTTTCAACTGCAGATTGGGTATCAAGATTATTAATTTCGAAATTCAAATTACTATTAAGAATATTGATGTGTTGGATGAACGTTTGAGTAAGATTGTAGAAAGAGCCAGAGGGTTATTGCCTGTTTGTGTATTCCAAGAATACTCATGTCGTATGACTTTTAAATTTGATAAACATTTTTCTAAGATCAAGAATAAAAACATAAAGAAGCTTAATAAACTCAAGTCGGAAGTGATTAATGTTAAACCCTTCAGGAATAACTCAAAATGGTTCAAGAATCTAACAGACATACCGATTCCTGAAGATATTAGTAACTTCTTGTCATTGGGTCCAAAATTCAGTATAAATTCTACTCATAAAGATGTACCCATCGCTGTTTTGCTATCACAGGTGGAGGATATTGTACAGGCAATGCCCTCTGACCAACAGGATTTTTATAGGGCTCGAGCTACCAACATGATAACCAACTCTTATCTGTCGGATGCTTCACATCCCATACAGTCAATTTCACCTTTCGATTCAATTTATAGAAAAACTTTAGCATTTTTGAGAAATGAACCAAACATTTTAATAACGAGAGCGGACAAGGGTGGCGTGACGGTTGCGATGTGTACGGATAGTTATGTTGCTGGATCTTTGGATCTGTTGAGTAACACGGCGGTCTACCAAAATCTTAGCAGAGACCCCACTATCACTGTTCAAAAGAAAAACAATGACTTTGTTAACTTGCTAAAAAATAAAAAAACTAATTAACAACGAGACTGCAAGTTCCCTTATCAAATATAACTCAATTCCAGCAAAGTTTTATGGTCTTCCAAAGATTCACAAACCCGACGTGCCTCTCCGCCCTATAGTCTCGTCGATAGGATCACCAACTTATGCACTTTCAAAGTTTTTAGCTGATATCTTACAAACATCCCTTCAGGATGATGAAAAGTATAACATTAAGGACACTTTCACTTTTTGTAAATTGATGGAGCGAAAAAGGTTGCCTCCTGACTATGTTCTTGTATCTTTGGATGTCGTCTCATTCTTTACAAATATACCGCTGGATCTAATAATTCAAACTGTGACAGATGTGTGGGGGATCATCGGAAGTTGTTGCAATGTACCTCTGAAGCTTTTTCTTGATTTAATTCGTTTTATTTACACCAATTGTTATTTTACTTTTCAGGGTAAGTTTTACAAGCAAATTTTTGGTACACCTATGGGTTCCCCATTAAGTCCAATACTGGCGCAGCTTGTCATGGATTGTCTTATAGAGACTTGTATTGATAGACTACCTTTTAGACTCCGTTTTTTATTTAAATATGTCGATGACATAATATGTGCTGTACCTCAAGACAAAGTAGAGGAGATTTTAAATACTTTCAACAACTTCAATCCTCATCTACAGTTTACTGTTGAAGAGGAGTCTGATTACGGCGTTCCTATTTTGGACACAAAGGTTATACGTGACCCGGCCACCAACAAGATTATATTGGACTGGTATAGGAAGCCAACGGCCTCTGGTAGGTTTGTTAATTTTCTATCGAATCATCCTATTAGTCAAAAGATCAACACTTTGATGGCCATGAGGAATAGGGTAGTGTGCATTAGTGATCTATCTTTTGTTAGAGACAACTTGCGGGTTTTGAGTGAGATGTTCATTAATAATGGGTATCCTAGAGCTCTTGTTCAGAGGTTAATTTTTAATAGCCCCTTCCGTGATCACGCAATGGATGATGGTTGTGCGGTTCCCTCTGTAAGGTATAAGAAACTTTTCCAAGTTGAAAATCTTTCAGTGAGATTGGTTCATTTGTTCAAGAATGATGATTTCCGTGTTGTTGTTAGTAATAATAGAACAATTAGTGGTATATTCTCAAAGATAAAAGACAAGACCCCTCATTTTCTAAGATCTAATGTTATTTATAGTATTCCGTGTGGTGGTTGTCCTATGGAATATTATGGTCAAACCAGTCAATGGCTCAAATCCCGGTTAGCTTTACACAAAAGCGATTTAAAGTTAGGGAAAAAGAACTGTGCTGTTGCACAACACGCGCTTGAGATGGACCATAATATGAAGTGGGAGGATACCAAAATTATTGCGGTTGAAAATAATTATAAATCTAGATTGTTTTTGGAAATGTACCATATTCAGCTTAACATGAGAAATAGTTTAAATTTTAAATCTGATACTAGTCAACTTAGTAATATTTATTCTTTTTTAATAAACAATAATTTCAAATAGTAACGCGATAGGGTTGGTGGTAGTGTTGGTGACCTTGCCATTTCTGTTTTCACTGTGGACTCGGTCAGTCAGGCTATGTTTACTTTTGTGTTGTGAAGACATGTGTCGATTAATATTTTGTTTTGTGGTTGGTTTTACCTGGTTGTTTTAGTGTGTATTGATTTCGGTGTATGATTTGACATGATTTTTCCGGGGATGTTCTTGCTATGCAAACTTTTATGATACTCTAATTGTAAGTAGTAACATTTTGTCCGTTATTTGTAAATTTTGACATTTCAGTAATTAAGCCCTTGTTTGTATTTTATTAGCTTGTTCCTGAGGAAGTCTTAAATTAAAGACGAAAATTCGAACCAGATAAAAGGAGTTTTAGTTACTTCGCCCATTTGACCGAATTTCCCACGTTACTTGTGTCTGAAGTTATATATATATATATATATATATATATATATATATATATTTGTGTATTGAAATATTGATTGCGCATGACCGGTATTCCGAAATACCATAATTTTGTATTAGTGCCACCATGACATCATTATTAAAGTTACATTGGTCTGAACATGTTGTGTTTAACTGAGTACACCTCAATATATTACAGAAACAATTAAAATTAATCATGCAGTAGGAGGAATAAATGAAAGTGTTTCAGTAATAAATGAAAAATGTAACGCTACGATTCAAACCCATTATAATAATTTTAAACTTGAAATTACCTTCTTCATTTTACCAATAACCACTGGAGATTTACCAACATTTGGATTTAACCAACAATATCTAAACATTCCTCAACACATACGTTTGGCAGATCCTGATTTTAATACTCCATCATCTATTGACCTATTCATTGGCGCAGACCACTTCTGGCAATTATTAAGTGTTGGACAGATAAGTTTGGGGAAAAATCTACCAACTCTCTAAAAAACAAGGCTAGGATGGATAGTATCTGGACAGATGTACAGCTTCCAAGAAAAACAAAAAACATACTGCAACTTGTCTGATAATTTAGGAATACAGAGGCAGCTTGAAACGTTTTGGGAGATAGAAGAAACTCCAACTACATCTGCAAAATCAACAGAACAATTGAATATCGAGAAGCATTTTGTTGAGAACTTCAAAATTGCGGACGATGGAAGATTTGTGGTATCTTTGCCATTGAAGGAGGAACCGGAGGTATTAGGAGACTCGCGGAGTCAAGCTGAATTAAGATTGCTTCTTTTGGAAAGAAAATTTAAACACAATCCAGCATTAAAGCGAAGATATATAGAATTCTTAAAGGAATACGAAGATCTAGGACATGGTTAAGGTAGATTCAGATCAGTCAACCTTTAAATATTATTTATCGCATCATGGTGTACTTCGAAAAGATAGACTAACAACGAAGTTACGTGTTGTTTTCGATGCTTCTGCAAAGACATCAAGTGGAAAGTCGTTAAATGATAATCAAATGGTTGGTCCTGTAATACAAAATGATTTATTTTCAATACTAGTGAGATTTAGGAAGCACCAATACGTCTTATCAGCAGACATTGAAAAAATGTATCGGCAAGTATTGATAAAAGAGGAACATTGGCCACTTCAACGCATCTTATGGCGGTCTGATGAGTTATTACCTATCGACACTTACGAATTGAAGACTGTAACATATGGCACTGCAGCAGCATCATTTCTCGCCATACGATCTCTGCATCAAGTAGGTTTGGATCTGTAAGATATTGAACCAAAAATTGCAAATATAATCGAAAACGATTTTTACGTCGATGACCTTCTGAGTGGTTCCAATTCCAGAAAAGAAGCCAAATATATTATTGCTGCAGTTTCTGAACATTTGAAGAAACGAGGATTTATTTTAAGAAAATGGATTTCAAACGACCTAGCCCTTTTTAACACTGAGACCGATGGTTCAACGTTAAAATATGAATTTGGAGCTCATGAAGAAACAAAAACTTGAGGTCTAACATGGCAATGCAGGAATGATCATCTGATTTACAAAATTATTAAGCCGAAGACAGACAACGTTACAAAGAGGACAATTCTATCAACAATTGCTAAAATATTCGATCCTTTGGGACTTCAACACCATGCATTACTGTAGCTAAAATAATTCTACAACAACTTTGGAAAGAAAAGTTATCATGGGACGAAGCTGTTCCACTTGAACTACATACCAAGTTTATAAAATTTCAACAAGATCTTGAACAATTGAACGAGCTTCAAATACCCAGGAAAGTGATCAGTTCAGATGTACAAACCGTACAGTTACATGGGTTTTGTGATGCCTCGGAAAATGCATACGGCGCATGTATATATGTAAGATCCATAGATAGCAAGGAACGAGTACAGCCGGGGAAAATTCAATGGTGACAGGCTTGCCGCTAGTGTACACCAAACGTAGGTCGAAGATTGTCGGTCGTCGGATACCTACCTGCTAAAGTCATAAAACCAATGGGTTACTTTTGTTTCGTTTCGTTTTATTTTTCTGTATATAGATGGTATGAATATGAGTTTCGTATTTATATAATATATTTTCGATATTCGGAGCGAAACTGCCGCTCGTAGCTAGAGATTGTTATTCGTTAATATTTTTGTTTCGATATGCAATTGCAGTATTGTTTCATTTATACTAAAATACATAGTAACGTTAGTTATAATTGTAAAAATTTTAATTAGGCACATATTGAAATACTTCATCATCATGGCTACGTCGGTGTATGCATCAAGGCAAACCGATTACTACATCCGATATCCGCTGTCAATAATTTTTAAAGGAGGTAATTCCAGATAGGAAGTTCCTGTAAGTGAAAAAACTCATTTTTCTCGGTTTCTACTTAGTCCCAGAGCGAAATAATATACTTTTATCTCAAAATGTTTTATATTTATTTAATTTACGTTATGGTAAGTAATGAAAATTGCATATAATTATGTATTCAACAAAAATAATATAAATATAACATGAGTATAGTATAGATAAAAATAATAGATAGATGTATAACAGTAAAAAAATGATATTTGTAATAAGATAACATAAATATATGTAATAACATAAAAACAAACATTTAATAATATAGGAATAACATAAGCATGTATTAAATAAGAAAAGTGTTCTGTTAGGTTGGAGGTTGTTATAAATTTGCAGGAGTGCTTTAATTTATTCAAATTATTACACCATGTTGAAATTGTAAAAAAGTAAAGAACAATATCCACAGTACTATTTGAACCATTTAAAAAACATGTAGGATCGCTGCAAGCTGCAAATTTAAAACCATTAAATAAATGGATTTTTAATTATTTTTGCTACTAATTAGAATAAATAAAAATGTATCAATTATCTTTCCTAAAAATTAGAGACAATTTATTGTTTCTTTCTATGAAAAATTTAATGAAATCGCACAGAAAGAATAAAAATACTTGCTTTTGGCGACTGAACAATTTATTATATAGTGAGCGCGCCAGGTATGTAAATATGACAGAATCCCTATAAATGCATAACCAAAAATAGCAACATTTTGGATTTATATATTTTCCAACCGTTCGGTGTTGAGTTTGCAGAGTCGGAAAATATTTAAATCCAAGATTTCAATATTTTGGCCTAGCTGCTGTAGAGTTCCATTTTGTCAAATTTCTATATTTTATGTGCTGGTTGTAAAGATATATTATTATTGAATATTGTTAATATCTACTATTATATTAAATAGTACCATTTAATATCAGAGAGCTTTACTTTGAAAATTATCTCGTAAAAGAATATTATGATCAAATATAATTCGATCCGTGCAACGAAGACTATCGTAGCTCAAGTGCAATCCCTATGTAGTTAGTATAGTCTTCGTTGCATGGGTCGATATTATGTATAATATACCTATGTATTATGCAAAGACAACCATCAACCCACAAAAAATGTTTCAGGTTGTCGAACGTATTGCATAAAATATTGGTTTTAGGTCGCACTACATTTTTATCATGTTTCATTTTAAATTACATATAATGTTTAAATTGCAATTTAATTAAACTAATGGACGTATTTAACGACCTTTTAGCTGCTCATTATAATTTATAGAGGTTTGGACTGTATTGCACATTTATTTACTTAAGTGTTTAAAATGTATTATAAAAGGAATATTCATATTTATTAGTCCAACATTTTTTCCATGTCATTCAGAGTAAAACTTTTCATATAGACCTAATTGTTATTCCAAATCCTTAAAAAGTTACAGCACACTTGAAATATTAGCAAAATAAATTTTTATATAAAATATAATTTCCGGGGTAATGCCACTGCTTTTCTAATTTAACCGTTTGTATTACCAATTGTTATGCAGCAACGGATAACTTCGAATACAACCATTTTATGTTTCTTTTACAAATTTTCTAGTGTTCAAATTGACAAGTTGGAGGTTTTTTATAATAGCAATTCATTCCAGAGATTTTGTCGTATCCATACCCTACATAATAAATAATATAATTCAATTGATTATTTAATATTAAGGTAAATAACAATTTAATGATAATAAAATAATCAACAAAACCAATAGCACGCAAACATTTTAACAAAACACTTATATTTACAATACACGTATTCATACCCAATGCACTACAATAATGATTTTAATCATACAAAAGCAAACTTACCGATATATTTAGTTCATTTGCGATCTCTCCTTTGTTTCTGCCAAGTTCCCAAAGGGTGACGATTCTTGCACGATCTTCAATAGACAGGTGATAGGGCATTGTAACTCTTCGAAATTGTGTGTCGATGGCACGAAGTCACAACGTTATGACATATTTTCAATATTTGCCTAATTTGCGGAAAGGCCAGCAAAAAAGTAAATTAAGGAACAAAACGCGACCCATAGTGTAATAAAAATACCTACCTTTGTGCTTGATCGTCCGGTAGGTCGGCCGCAATACAAAATATTATACAAGGAACTAGTGGACTTGAAACTTTTGCAATACGGCGAAAACGGTTGAGTAACATAAATATAGATTGAAATTTCAATGATTTTATTATAAATTTCAAAGTTATTTGCATATCGTTCTGATGTGATATCATTTATATTGGATTGTAAATCCTGCCCTTACATGTCATACATAAAAGACAATTGTTTGTGGATGTTATTATAGAACGTAAATATATAATTTTAATAAACATAAAAATACCAACATTTTTATAATTAAGCTAAAATGCTGACCAACACTGTAGTATCAGTTCTAAAGGGCATATCTGCAGCAAAGAAGAAACCGGAGCAAATACGATTTACAACTACATGCAAAAAATACATTAAATATTACAGTGCACTTTTGTCAGTTTCGGATATCGGAAACATATAAATAGACGAAATTCGATTTCATTCCATAGATACAGAAAAATAAAACGAAACGAAACAAAAGTAGCCCGTTGGTTTTATGACTTTAGCAGGTAGGCATCCGATGACCGACAATCTCCGAGCTACGTTTGGTGTACACTAGCGGCAAGCCTGTCACCATTGAATTTTCCCCGGCTGTACATGTGTATCTATTGTGCGCCAAAGGCAAAGTTGCTCCTTTAAAAACGCTCACCATACCTCGACTGGAATTAAGCGAAACACTTATTTTATCCAAATGCAAAAGGTTTCAAGCGCTTTAAAAGTAGACGTATCCAAGATTATATGTTGGACAGATTCCACTATAGTTTTAGCTTGGCTGAAATTGAATCGAAACAATCTGAAACCGTTTATATCAAATAGGGTGGCAGAAATACAGGATCTAACACAACAACACGAATGGCGACATGTGCGCACGCACGATAACCCTGCAGATCCTATTAGTCGAGGAACTAATCCACACGAACTATTGACTAGTTCAATTTGGTGGCATGGACCATGTTGGCTGATGGAAACAGAAAATGAATGGCCGGAATTACTAGTGGTCGAATGCAAAAACATACCAGAACAAAATCACACGTGCTTAACTATTAAAACACATGAATCATTCCTTTTTAATAGATTTTCTAATTTGCTCAAACTACATAGAGTGATTGCTATTTGCCTTCGTTTTAAACATAATTGCCTAAAGAAAGCTAACCGCAAATTTGATTCAATTATTTCAAATGAAATGCATAATACTTTATTAGTTTTAGCAAGAATCGCCCAACAAGCGAATTTTCAAGATGAAATATTAACGCTAAAGAAAGAAAAGGTAATAAGTACTAAAAGCAAGCTCATAAGTTTAACCCCATTTCTTGATGAGTATAATGTATTGAGGGTTGGAGGTCGCCTCCAAAATACTGAGCTTTCTTATGATTCTAAACATCCTATTATATTATCAGGAAGCCAATATCTATCAAAATTAATTTTAGGTAATGAACATAAGTGCTTAGCCCACGCTGGAGTACAAATGCTTCTAGCTTCTACCAGGCAGCATTACTGGATCACAAATGCCAAGAACTTAGCTAAACGAGTCGTACATGAATGTGTTATATGTTTTAGAGCGAAACCAAAAGTGTTCAATCCACTAATGGGCAATCTGCCAAAGGAACGAGTCACATGTACACAACCCTTTAACATAACCGGAGTAGATTATGCTGGTCTTTTAATGATAAAAGACCGTAAAGGGCGTGGCTGTATACTTATTTATAAATAGCATTTTAATGCTATTTAGCTGTTTTCGTTTGTTTTGTTACTAAAGCCCTTGAATTGGAATTAGTAACTGATCTTACAACTGCTTCGTTTTTGCTAGCTTTAAAACGTTTTATTTCTCGCCGTGGCATGCCAAGTAAAATCTATTCGGATAATGGTAAAAACTTTGTTGGTGCAAAAAATGAATTGAATGCTTTGGGTGAATTTCTAATTAATAACCATGAAACAATAATTGAAAATTGTTCCAACCTTTCAATAGAGTGGTGTTTCATTCCACAGTACGCACCACATTTTGGTGGATTGTGGGAGGCTGGGGTTAAGTCTGTAAATTTTCATTTCCTCAGAGTAGCTAGAAATTCAAATTTAACTTATGAGGAATTATGTACTTTCATGGTACAAATTGAAGCTATACTTAATTCACGTCCTATCACTCCCATCTCACCTGATCCCAACGACCTGTCTTGCCTTACGCCTGCACATTTTCTAATTAGTCGCCCATTGACTCAATTTCCTGAAGCAGATCTAACAACTATTGCTGACAATAGACTAAACGCCTATGAAAAGATCCAGAAAATGACGCAACATTTTTGGATTCGTTGGCATAAGGAATACTTAAGTTAGTTACAGCAACGTGCAAAATGGCTCCATACCACAGGAACCCTAGATGAAGGAGTAATGGTTATAGTGCATGACGATAATTTACCTCCTCTAAAGTGGTCGCTTGGTAGAGTAGTGCGCGTACATCCCGGCAAGGACGGCATAAACCGTGTAGCAATTATAAAAACAGTTAACGGTATCATTAAACGAGCCTTTTCAAAGCTATGCATATTGCCCATAGAAGACAATAATTTAAATGAAGTTTAACCTTTGAAAAAAAGCTGTATTTACGTAATTATTCCTATTTTCACTGTTGTATTTTTTAAATCCCCAATCCTCAAAAGCACTGACATAGCGATCTACAACTCATTGCCGGACGAAATAAAAAAAATTGACATATAAAAACTTCAAGACCAAAATCAAAAGTCTGCTGGGACGGAGAGAATGACGAACCGAGGCCGACGTATTCAGCTGTAATTATGCACCAACATGAACCCTCCACACCGATAGCCCGAGAACGGATCCTGGTCCAACTCCCGAGGCGAGGAACGAGGGAAGGAGCTACTGGCATGATGCCTTGCACGTGCATCTACATAATATTTTATGTGATCTGTATATGTATTGTAACATGTTAATGTTGAAAATAAATACTATTTTGCTTTAAAAAAAAAAAATACGTAATGGTATTTCAAGGGCGGGGGTCTGTAGAAATCTAGTGATGATAGCTCATTTTAGTATCCTAGTAACAGTATTATTATTGAACATCATAGAGACGAAAATATACGAGTAAAGAAAACAAATTCCTGTCTCTCAATTTATTTGAATGTTTTTTTATGCGAAAGAAAAGTTAATCAAAACATCGAGTATTCTCAAAACCGCACCGAAATTTAGAAAAACGCTTTATATGTGTAACAGCGTGTTTTTTGTTTTGTGGAATTCGCATGATGTAACTGAAATAAATTCTCAAAACCTGCGTAAATAAGATAATATAAAATGTAAAACCAATTATTTGGAACTGGTCGCTTTTCAAACATTTGTAGACAAAAGTAGGTAAATTCAAGAAAACTTATGTATGTAGGTACAGTATTAAGGTTTCTTTTTTTTGTTGATATCTGGAAATTGTTTTGATGAGCAAAAAATGTATTTGCCCGAATGTAACTGTAGTATCTCTTCAAATAAACGAGAACCAAGCGACCACCCTAGTAGTACCATAGATAGTTGATAGTACTATTGCCAATGCCAAGGAGAAAACAAAATAGGGAAAATTGTAACATAAACTGCAGAATCGACAACACTGTTAATTGAGTTTTTAAGCGTGTTTGGACATTTACCGGAAACCCCGAGACCACGAGTGTCAGGAAAAATGACGGTGATGGCAACCCTACTTATCAGTAAATTTAAATTAAATATTAATTTGTTGCTTTTAGATGTGTAGACTTTTCCAAACATTTCAGTCGACCTATAGTCCTATAGTAAAGCCAAATAACTTATACTGGTATAATGCGCCTAGAAAGAGAGGTTGTTCAGGTTTCAAAGCGAAATGGAAGATACTCTATTCTATTTCTTTCTACAATCACAACATGCTCTACGCGCATGCGCGAGCACTACGCGCATGCGCAAATTAGGCCGCAACAGTGTTGTTTAAAATTCGCGGTCAAATTCAGTCAGCGCGCCTGCGCATAGCGAACCAAAACATTTTCGCTATCTCCTTTCATACGCGGAAAAATATTACATTGGTCGGATAGGGTAAGACGCAGGGACTGAGTAAAGCCACTTTTTATAGTTTCACTAACGTAATTTTAGTAAGTTAATGTTCCACATAATGTTATAGAAATAACAAAACATTTTCATTGCGTTTAACAAATTTTATAAACTTATGACAATGACTTAAATGATGATGAACATAAAATATACATTGAACAATTTGATTTATTAAAAATGGCAGACAATGGAAGAGGATTTGTTTCAGAAAAGTTAATTTTTATTTTAAATAAGCAATAAGTAATGTTGCAATGCCATTCATTTTCTATTTTATAGCTGGTAAAAAAATATTTGCGCGATACAATTTCGGAGCAAAACTCAACGCACTTACAATTGAAAAGGATTCCTAAAAACCATAAACTATGATGATTTCATCAAAACATTTATTGAAGCCAAAATCAGAAAATGACCATTTTAGGTTCGTAAAACCATATTTTCATTTCATATTTTAATATAATATAACACACATTACAAAAAAAGTTAATTTAATTTCTTTAAATAATATGGTTATTTCATCATATACGATACGTAGGTTGAGGGACCCGGAATTTCATGTGTGCCTAGGGCCCATGAAATCCTAGACGCGGCCCTGAGTGGCTCTGAGATCCTGGTACTGGCCCATTTGATCGGGAGAGCGCTGAGCCCGTAAATATCTTCACTGGTCTTTGGTTTTAGTGATTATATGATATTCGTATTCTCATTACTATAGGATTCAGAAATATGGACTTGTTACAGGCTTTGTTGCTCAGGGTTGTTGTTGAGGTCGCATTGTTGGTGTTCCCTTGACGTGGTTTCTGGGTAACAGTTATTCTATCTTCGTCCTCTCCATATGGTTTTGCTTTTGTCCTCTGCCAGTCGGAACGTTTCGAAGTTCTTTGATCTGTGCTCCTCTTCTGCAAGTTGGACGTAGAACTTTTGAAGGATCTCATTTGCTCATATGCTTGATTAGAATACTCTTGTGTGCACTAGCATAATCACATTAGGTGCACTTAAATGGTTTCTTGTCTGCATGTGTTCTCTTATGCCTTATAAGATGATAACTTTGTGCACAAGTATAATCACATAAGGTACATTTAAATGGTTTCTCTTTTGTATGCCTTCTCTTATGCCTTATAAGATGATAACTTTGTGAACAAGTATAATCACATAAGGTGCATTTAAATGGTTTCTCTCCTGTATGTTTACACTCATGCCTTCTAAGATGATTACTTTGTGCACAGGAAAAATCACAAACAGTGCATTTAAATGGTTTTCCCCGGCATGCCATTGTATATGCCTCGTTAGATTAGCTCGACCCGCACTAGCATAATCACAAGCGGTGCATTTAAATGGTTTCTCTCCAGTATGCATACTCATATGCATTGTTAGACTGCTGCTACTTACAGCAGCATAATCACATATGCAGCATTTATATGGTTTCTCGCCTAAATGTCCTCTCATATGCACAATAAGACCAGCATTTTGTGCACAAGCATAATCACAAATTGTGCATTTATATGGTTTCTCTCCGGTATGTGTCCTGTTATGCAGAGTAAGACTAGTCTTGTGTGCACTAGCATAATCACATACGGTGCATTTAAATTGTTTCTCTCCTGTATGCCTAGTCATATGCCTTGTCAGACTACTGCTATTTGTACAAGCATAATCACATGTGGTGCATTTAAAGGGTTTCTCACCTGTATGGGATCTCTTATGCATTGTAAGACTACTTATTTGTGCACAGGTAAAATCACATAAGATGCATTTAAATGGCTTCTCTCCTGTATGCTTTCTCATATGCCTTGTTAGATTAGTGCTAGCTACACCAGTAAATTCACATATGGTGCATTTAAATGGTTTCTCGCCTGTATGTGTTCTCATATGCCGTTTAAGAGTACCCCTGTGAGTACTAGCATAATCACATAAGCTGCATTTAAATGGTGTGTCCCCTGTATGTGTTCTCATATGCAGAGTAAGATGTATCTTGTATGCACTAGCATAATCACATAAGCTGCATTTAAAAGGTTTCTCACCTGTATGTGTTCTCGTATGCGTCTTAAGATGATGACGTTGTGCAGAAGCATAATCACACAAAGTGCATTTAAATGGTTTCTCGCCTGTATTTGTTCTCACTGGCTTACAAACTTCCCCACGTCGTTTAAGATGTGTTGATTGTGCCGCTGCGTCGTCATACTTGCTACTTAGAAAGACTTCCTCTAATGATTCTGCCTTCGGAGCATCTGTGGATTTTCTATATACTGCTACAGTAGTTTCAGTAACTTCCATTTCCTCATCTTTTGTGTCCAATCTGAAACATATTGAAACACAATAACCAATAGTGCCAGTGAAAGCTGGGAATATTTAATCAGAAAGTTAACTTCGTTAACCGATAGTCCGTTAATATTGTTATAAATGTAACAGAAGTTAACGTTAACCGTTAACTTTATATAGTAGGTTAAGTGCCGATATGCCTATGAGTATGCAACCCAATTAGCTGTGGACCTTTCGGTTGCATAAGTTAAATTGCCTTAAGAATTGTTGAAAGTATAGGTAGTGACCGTTGTCAAGTTAGCCCCCCACTCATGGGCGTATCCAGGGGGTGGGAGGGGGGCAGCTGCCGCCCCTTCAGTATTTTGGTATTATGTTTATTACATAGCAATCTTTCCCTTGTGGACACTAGGGTGGTTATTTCATGGTTCAAGGTTGATTGTATAATGTTTGCTAAGAAACCGGAGAGAGCAAAAGTTGGGGAGCCTATGGAGGAGACAATTGGGCGGAGGAGGGTATTGGGTTTATGAATTTTTTTTTTTTTTTTGGCAAGCCACAAAACCTAGACGAGACCGAATTATACTTGATGAGCGACTTGGCAGTGCAAACCCACTGCCTCAGGCAGATATATCAATTTTCACTCCAGCCATTCCATAAACCAGAAAATTAACACGGTGCTGGCGATGAGGAACAGGGTAGTTCGTATTGGCGATATCTCCTTCACAGATAAGAACCTTAGGAAGTTGAGTCTTATGTTTTGCAATAATGGATACCCAAAATCTTTAATTCATAAACTCTTGTATAACACCCCCTTTCATGAGTATGCCACGGATGACGGTTGTAGTGCGCCCCTTGTAAGATACAAGAAACTGACGCTGATTAGCAATCTGTCCGTCAAGTTAGTCAATATTTTCAAGAACGACAACTTTCGTGTGGTCTTGAGCAATAAGAAAACCATTGGCGCAATTTTTTCTAACATCAAAGATAAAACCCCTTTGCCATTGCAATCCAATGTTATTTATTGCATTCCCTGTGGGGGTTGTGATTTGAAATATTACGGCCAAACTAGCCAATGGCTCAAGTCACGGTTAGCATTGCATAAGAGCGACACTAAACTAAAGAAAAAGAACTGCGCTGTTGCTTTGCATGGGGCGGGCAGCAACCATGTCATAAATTGGGAAAAAACGGAGGTTATTGCTAGAGAAAATAACTAAATATAGATAATAAATATAGAGCGAGGCTGTTTTTAGAAATGTTTTATATCCAGCGCAATATTGCTGCGTGTTTAAACTTTAAATCAGACACTAGTCAGCTGAGTAGTATTTATTCATTTCTTATCAATAGCAATTTTAAAAATTCACGCGAGTCAGTTCGTGTTGGTGTTGGCAACCCTGCAAACTTCGGAGAGATGTAGACTCGCTGCAGATTTCACGTGTGTTGTTCACATTTGTTCGTTGTAAGAGCGGCCGCATGTGCGGTATACACGACGTTTAAATTGTTTTAGTATGATTGTTTAATGTTGTTTGCCTTGTGATCTCGTTAATATGTTTCGTGTTGGGCCTCCTTCGATTTGCGGATGATTCCTTTGCTTGGCCCTACTTCTCAGAACTCCGGTTGTAAGTTTGTTTATTAATCATTGTTAACTGCCGTTAGAAGTTACGATTTTTGTGTATTTTAGCCTGTTCCTGATGAAGCTTTTATAATAAAGCGAAAATATTCCCAAGATTATTCGCTTATACATACATATATTTGGTCGTTGCTACTTTCTTTGGTATATATATATATATATATACAGGGTCCTGCAACTAAGCTCCCGTCTTCTGTAGCTCACTTACTCATTAAGCTAAGAGTTTGACATTTTGCAAGGTTACCCTTTACTTCAAGGTACAATTCAAGAAATTATTTTTTATTATACAGGGTGTTCCAAAAATGTGCAACGCCATGGTAATATATTTTTTTAAATTGCATGCTATACATTTTGCTGCACATTTGGAAGCCTTTTATGGTTGCCTACATATCACCAAAATTTTATTGAAATCGTTTGAGTGACCGCAGCGGAAAAAAATAAAAACCAAAAAAAATTGATTTTGCATCGTAGGCTTTAAAAATCAATAAAAACCACAAAATGCATCTCATTAATAAAATTTTGCGACGTGCTTATTAAGTTAGATGTAATAGTCTCGTTAACCAAGTGACATTGATCCAAATTATACAAGGTGACCAAAATCGAGTGTCAAACTTGTCAAACTTCAAAGCGTGTTATTGTTCTTATTTTAAATTGGAACCCATATTTTTTTTATGTGAAATGATGCGAAATTAAAAAAAAATAAACATTGTTTCTAAATACAACCCCATAACAATTCCCAATATTTTAAAACTTATTCCCCAAAAACTCATTTTTCAACGTTTCCAACGGCAATTTTAGATAATAAATATCGTACGTGGCTTTGAAAAACAATTTATTTCATAAAAAATAATAGACGTATTTTAGATTTGAGTGTACTTAATTAAGTAGTTATTCAAATGCTAAATTTACTGCATAATGTGGCTATAGGTAAATTTTTCAGTAAATTTAGCAATTGAATAACTACTTAATTAAGTACAGTAAAATCTAAAATACCTCTCTGCGTTATATTTTATGTAATAAATTGTTTTTCAACGCCACGTACGATATTTATTACCTAACATTGCCGTTGGAAACGTTGAAAAATGAGTTTTTGGCGAATAACTTTTAAAATATTGGGAATTGTGATGGGGTTGTATTCAGAAACAATATTTATTCTTTAATTTCGCATCATTTCACCTAAAAAAAATTATGGGTTCCAATTTAAAATAAGAACAATAGCGCGCTTTGAAGTTTGACAAGTTTGACACTCGATTTTGGTCACCCTGTATAATTTGAATCAATGTCACTTGGTTAACGAGACTATTACATCTAACTTAATAAGCACGTCGCAAAATTTTATTAACGAGCTGAATTTTGTGGTTTTTATTGATTTTTAAAGCCTACGATGCAAAATCAATTTTTTTTGGTTTTTATTTTTTTCCGCTGCGGTCACTCAACCGATTTCAATAAAATTTCGGTGATATGTAGGCAACCATAAAAGGCTTCCAAATGTGTAGAAAAATGAATAGCATGCAATTTAAAAAAATATATTACCATGGCGTTGCACATTTTTGGAACACCCTGTATAATAAAAAATAATTTCGTGAATTGTACCTTGAAGTACAGGGTAAGCCTGCAAAATGTCAAACTCTTAGCTTAATGAGTAAGTGAGCTACAGAAGACGGGAGCTTAGTTGCAGGACCCTGTATATATATATCTATATATATATATATATATATATATATATATATATATATATATATATATATATATATATATATATATATACAGACGATTCCGCTTAATTGGGCCACCGCTTAATTGGGGCAGCCGTATTTGGGCCAAATTCAAAGAACAGAAACCAAACCAAGGAACCAGCAGTAAATTTACATGTTTAATTGGGCCAACATTTCGCTTAATTGGGACAGTAAATTTAAGGTCACAGAACATATTATGTTACTAATTAAACTAGTATCGCGCGCTGTGAACTTTATTCCCAACACATTCATTCACGTATGACCCAGTGCAGAGTAAATGATACGGGATATTCTTAAAATTCGACGTGTACAGACATTTCATTAGAAAATTGATATATTTGCGGTAAATTTTTCGGCACCGCGCGTGCTCAAGGTTAATGTTGACAGTCGCGTCGGCTTAGCGCCGCGACGGCCATTAAGCCTGTGCAAGGGGTAGTCCTGTGCTGTCGCCGTTACGTATTCAGTTCAATGTTACCACTACACGTCGCGCGTGGAAAGTTCGTTAAACTTAACTTTTTGCCAATTTTATTTACAAAAATTTTACCCTTGACAAGATGCCAAGAAGTGATATGACACTTTCCAGTAAAATTGCTACTGGATAAAATAAAAAGCCAGCCACTTAATACAAGTCATCGTAAGCTCCAAGAGTTTATAAAATAAAATTATTGAAAGAGAAATATTGTTTAATTTTATGTGAAATTCGCTTAATTGGGGCAGCCGCTTAATCGGACCAAAATGCCTAAAGTATCGTTTACATCCACTTAACTTAACGTAACGTACGAAAAATTATAATTAACGTACGAAACTTTCATCGGTTCCATTTACATGCGCATTTGACAGTGACTGATATTGTCTCCATATGAAATCTCGCTTTTATTGTGGCTTTTATCATACAAATATGTTTATATACGCACAAATTGGATTAAGGTTCCATCAAGCATGATAAAAATCCGTGTATCGTGCTAAAAATATTGCAAAACAACAGAAAGATAATAAAGTTAAAGACACCTGAGTGAATTTTTAGGTTATTTTTATGTCACCGTCATCCGAATTGTCAAAATCAAGAGCCTGTGATTGGTGCACTTAGCTCGCGGATTCTGCCAAGTTGAAGTTGAGTGAACAATTCCGTACATTACGTTAATTTTTTCTACGATAAGTGAACGTTACCAAACACATATAATTCAATGGAGTTGAACTTTCACCAATTCTTAAGTCCCGATGTGTCCCAATTAAGCGGAATCGACTGTATATATATATATATATATATATATATATATGTGTATGTGTATATAATATGTGTATATAATATGTGTATATATATATATATATATATATATATATATATATATATATATATATATATATATATATATATATATATATATATAAACATTTAAAATAGTTAATACAAGATGGCGGTAGTTTTTAAGTTTTTTTTTAAGTAGTTTTTTTAAATGTTCATATTAATGTATGCAGATTTCTGCGAGAATTCACTTCCTTTATATATATATATATATATATATATATATATATATATATATATATATATATATATATATATATATATATATATGACGAATTATTAATGACGAATTAAATCTATATCCTGTACAGGGCTCAGTAGTTCAGCGGTAGAGCAATTCCCCGGCAAGGAAGAAGGCCCCGGTTCGAATCCGGGCTGAGACCGTATCCTTTTAATTAACTTTAAAAATTACTTCTCACTTGGATTCTATTTACGTCATATTCCCTATATAGTATATATATATATATATATAATATAAAAAGACAAGGAGTCTTTGCCGTTGGTAACAAAAAGTAAGAAAACTTTTCTTGGGGAATCCAGCAACAATAATAATGGACGTCTATTTAATCAGCACGTTCTTTATTATTTACCAATATTTCGCATACATTGCATGCTTCCTCAGGGTCATCTGAAGGACAATAAACAAGAGAAACATTATGACTTATTGATAATTAGAGGTTATAATACTACTTACAATGCGAACGTCGGGTGAGAATTGGCGAAAAATGTACAGGAATATATATATATTGCCACGAAAAGTTCTCGTTGGCGATATTTGCTGTGTCTTTCGCTGGCCGATTCATATATTTTGCTGATAGGTCACTATACATCCGGTGAACATTGAATAAATGAAATAGGAGGATGTCGCCGGATGGGGGGATCGGGCGGTGAACGACGGACAGCACAGGTATAGATTTAATTGAATATAGGTAGCGTAAGAGTTAAGTGTAAATATAGGAAGAATAAAGGGACTTGTAAAAGGGACTCGAAGCGTATCCATTATCCCCCCGACTACCAAGTGATTGAAAGGTGTTAGAGAAGTTAATATAAGGTAAGTGACGTTAATTATTATTATAGAAAATATCAGTTGGTACCTCAGCACTAGATTAGTGGATTAGTAACCAAGCGAGTAGCCCCTAAAGTAGGAAATCACGAGGGTAACGTGACAATTGGTGGAGGCGCCGGGCCTCGAATTGTATAGGCTTGTTGAACTCTGTAAAATTAATTCCCGTACAAGTTAGACAGTCAAACTTAACTGTATCATTTGCCGAATTGTACAGATTTAATAACTTTAACATGACTGAAGCAAATCCCTCTAAAATTGTATTAAAAGATATACCGGAAACCCAGCGGCAGCATTTAATATCGTACTTGGAAGACAAAAAGGCTCTAGCTAATGGTCATAAACGATTGGACCACGTTCTTGAGGAAATACATTCCCTTGAAAATAAAAGGAGACAGCACACAAGGTCACTTATCGATAGTAGTATTTTATACTGTATACTGGGGTTGCTATCTCTAGTAGCTGTATTAGCAACTATAAGGTGGATAAGAATAAGACGTAGATCCACATTGGTAGTCAGTTACCATAGGAGTAATGTTAATCTAAACTCCTACGATGAAGGTACCTTTGTATTGCCGGATGGTAGATGTTGTAGGGTAGACCTAAAGCGGGCTACTAGTGATGAATGTTTGGAAAAATAAGAACCTGTAGTTGATGTCCATGTATTGTAGACCATATTGTCTAAGTAGTTATAAATGTACTGCCGTAATGTTTGCTTTTGTTTCATGATCGCCGATTGCGAGGGTGTCTCTATGGTATCAACGTGGTGGTTATGGTGAGGTTTCAAGTAGTCTGGTGCAGACATCATTCCAATCCAACGCGAGCAGTCTGAACTAAGTACGGCTCGTAACTGGTTGAACTCGAGAGCTGCAAGATGGGCAACGCTAAAAAGAACACCATCGCGATTATGTATAGTATCTCCGCATCGTTGGACATCGAAGACCACAAAAAGTAGTACAGCAGTCTGAACTGAGTAGGGCTAAAAGGCTGAACTACACACCCCATCACCATTACTTCCCAGTACCGTCACCGCTAAACCCCTACGTCCTGAAGACCATAGAAGACAACCCCAGAGGGACTTATACTTTTGTTTTTTGTCGTTCTCGTGTTTTTTTTGTTCCTTTGATGTTGCTTTGTTTGTTAATTCTTGGTCAGTGTTTTGTTGTTACTGTCTAACTTGGGAGAAAATAAAGATAGCGTAGTTAGGTAGGCTAGGACAATAACGAAAACTTTGGTGGCGGAGCCGGATTTTAGTATTAATTTTAGTAATTGTTGGAATAATAATGATAACATGATGATAATATGCCGGAGCATATTTTTTCCAGGGGGAGGGTAATGCCACGAAAAGTTCTCGTTGGCGATATTTGCTGTCTTTCGCTGGCCGATTCATATATTTTGCTGATAGGTCACTATACATCCGGTGAACATTGAATAAATGAAATAGGAGGATGTCGCCGGATGGGGGGAGCGGGCGGTGAACGACGGACAGCACAGATATAGATTTAATTGAATATAGGTAGCGTAAGAGTTAAGTGTAAATATAGGAAGAATAAAGGGACTTGTAAAAGGGACTCGAAGCGTATCCATTATCCCCCCGACTACCAAGTGATTGAAAGGTGTTAGAGAAGTTAATATAAGGTAAGTGACGTTAATTATTATTATAGAAAATATCAGTTGGTACCTCAGCACTAGATTAGTGGATTAGTAACCAAGCGAGTAGCCCCTAAAGTAGGAAATCACGAGGGTAACGTGACAATATATACATACATATATATATATATATATATATATATATATATATATATATATATATATATATATATATATATATATATATATATAGTTAAATTGCTGACTAATGGGAATTCGACTGGGAGACGTAATAATACTACTCTTTACTCATTGAGCCAAGCTTTCGGCGTGTATTTCTATCGCCTTCTTCAGGGCACTATAATGATTACATATACACAACTCATTACATCACATTCCACTAAAGAATAGGCTAAAAAGACTGGCCATCCATATATATATATATATATATATATATATATATATATATATATATATATATATATATATATATATATATATATATATAAATATATATTAGGGTGGACCTTATTTTTTTACGATCGAATTTTTTTCACGTCACCCTCTAGATTTGTTCTACTATGAATAAAAATAAGCCCTGCAAAAGAAAAACTTCATTCGACCACGGGAAGGGGTGCCTCAATCGATTTGAAGTTTGAAAATGTCAGTAATTTGTCTCATATTTGACGTATGACTTTAGTTTAACAATTTAAATAAGACAGTTATTGTTATTATATAAGGGTATCTTACTTTGGTTGCCCAGTAACCATATTTGCTTATATAATTATTTTAATAAAGTAACTCATTCGATCCTTTAAGACTTTTACAACGCCGCGTGTTCGCACTGTCTACGCGCGACGCTCTTACACTACTTTGGATTAATTTTTGTTTAGCCCTGTCCGAAACATTGTTCTGCCTCTTTCACATATATTTCATATTTAGAAAATAAACTGCTTCCGGGTTATGCCGTGTGTCAAGATTTGTTAATGCTGACGTTTCGCAAACCATGTTGCTCGCTTCTTCAAAGCTAATTGATTCTTCAAAGCAGTTTATTTTCTAAATGATTCTGGCCGTGAAAGCCATCTTCATTTCTTGTCCTTTATCAAGTAGACGCACACCCACTTTAACATAGAGTTTGAGGTGTTCTCAGTATAAGGGTTTGAGGTGTATCAGTTACATACTGACCAAAAAATGGAGACACGAAGTCGAGATAAATTGTTTTTATTTGTTTATTTCGAACAACAAATTGTTGGTGCTAATTTGCCGAGTATGGGTCAGGTTTTTAGAGTGCTTTCTTATAACTTGCGAAAAGTTAACTTGAATCTTCGCACTAGCGCGGCTCTTGTTATAAAAGAAGTAGAAACATGTTGACAAAAGGCACGAATCCCTGTGAAGCTAACTGCACATAGTATTGCCAAATTAGAACCACTTTACCAGAAGTGGAGAACACTAAATTGGAATGCAAAACACCCAACTGCGTCTCAAATACAACGAGAAAACGAATTTACTAATTTGTTGAACGATTTATGCCATATCGGCCATGGAAATGCTTTGCAAATGATGACAATCGAAGAAGACAAAATATTTCTGTTGAAGCAGAAAAGGGCGAGTCGAAGTGATGGGTGCTGGTGATCGCATTTTAGCGGAAAAGGAGCCGCGAAAAACTCTTTGGCAGAACGGAAACAGATGCTGGAAGAAAGGGCTCAACAATCAATAATTTCTCAATGTACATTTTAGTAATTTAATTAATTTATTTTGTATTAAATAAGTGTCCATATTGCAAAGCAGTGACGTATAGAAATAAAAGGCCTCTTTTCTTTGCGAAAGTTTAATATACTAGACTAGTTTCGACGGGTCTCCGTCATCATCGTTAGCATAATAGTCAAATCATAAAATTACCACATTCAGAAAAACATCAAGCGCAAAATCAAGGTACATGAAACCAGGCAGAGAAACGTTCAGGAGGAGCAAAAGTAGCGCAACAAAGAAACAATCAACACGACATTAGACAATGTACTATACATAAGCTTTAAGACGTGGACACAAATAAATAACGAGCATGTGGTTCGCATGCCGGTCAAACGGGTAACCTAACAAATATGTTACATATTTGTTAGGTATTTGTTAGTAAACATTGTTATAATTCAGTTCTAATTAGTACCTAAGTCTATAAGCGTTTGTAAATAACAGAAATAATTATTAAATAGTTTATAAACAAAACAATGATTACTTTTATTTTTTTCCTTTTATCAATTACCTTAAATTGTTTATCAAAAACATAAATATAATAAATTTTGCTTAAACAATTTTCTGTTTACTGATAAATATAATATAAGTAACGTTTTTTAGTTCATATAATAATTAGAATACAGCATTAGAATAATATCTAATGAGTAACGCATTGAAAGGTGTGTATATTTTAATTTTAATAATGTTCCATTTTTTTTGCATAAACAAAGCCCTTGAGGCACGTCTTCCCATTATCCGATCGACTTCAAACTTGGAGGGAATTCGTTTTTTAGTATGTAGTACAAATTACAGGGGTGACGTGGACTTAATTTAGAAAATAATTTTTCGTTAAGAGTAACTAAGGTCCACCCTAATATGTGTGTCACAGATAAACCAGTTTATCTGTGACCAAGACGCGAGGTGCGTCGAAACGTCAGATACTATATTGTCAACAAGTTTTTTTAAATGTTTTGTTAGTGTACGTTTAGTTTAAGTGTATTTACGTGCAAAACCTGTAAAGCCTCTAACCCCAAACAAATAAACAATTTTAATATATATATATATATATATATATATATATATATATATATATATGGATTTCACTCCCCCAACCCATCCTTACAGTGCCCTGAAAACTACTCAAATAATGAAATGAAATGAAATGTACATTCTTCAGAAAATGTACCCTTCTAATCATTTAATTCTATTTTTTCTCATAGAAATTGTTACTATACGCCTAGTGAAATGTTTATAAACATTTGTCAATTAATTACCATTTGTTTAAACAAATTCTATTTGTTGAAAATTGAAATAATTCGTTTTTCTCGAAAATCCGTCTGAATTCGGTTTTCTGAGGTCAAAATGGCAGTTTATTACCTTAGAGTGACATTATTCATTTAAAAAATGTTCCTATTGTTTAAACATTATAATTTATTTTCAACTTTTGTTTCTAATTATAAAAGAAGTCATTTTTCTGAAATAAACTTACAAATTTCATGTTAATATATTTGGCCTATATTATCTGATAAACCCACATTTGTTTAAACAAATGCAATTTCCTTAAACAATTTTTTTTGCAATTGGCATAAAATTATTTTTACTTTATCATACGCAGTATGTAAAGTATTGTAATCGCGCCGAAAAAAAAAATGGGATTTTAGCGGAAATAGGTCTTTTTGGGTCCCCTGAACATTTTTGGCCAAGATACAAAAAAATGTCTGTGTGTGTGTGTGTGTGTGTGTGTGTGTGTGTGCGTGCGTGCGTGCGTGCGTGCGTGCGTGCGTGCGTTCGTGCGTGCGTGCGTGCGTGCGTGCGTGCGTGCGTGCGTGCGTGCGTGCGTGCGTGTGTGTGTGGGTGTGGGTGTGGGTGTGGGTGTGGGTGTGGGTGTGTGTGTGTGTGTGTGTGTGTGTGTGTGTGTGTGTGTGTGTGTGTGTGTGTGTGTGTGTGTGTGTGTGTGTGTGTGTGTGTGTGTGTGTGTGTGTGTGTGTGTGTGTGTGTGTGTGTGTGTGTGTGTGTGTGTGTGTGTGTGTGTGTGTGTGTGTGTGTGTGTGTGTGTGTGTGTGTGTGTGTGTGTGTGTGTGTGTGTGTGTGTGTGTCCGATTCCGGAGAAACTACTAAAGGTATCGGCACGGAACTTCATATTTAGAAGTTTCATGACCAAACTTAGAGTTGAAAAGCTTTTGGTTCAAAAGGGTCCAAAGGAACTGGGTGTTTACTCCAAGCCTTTTTCAAGGATTTTAGAAATCAGCCGCCATTTCTGTAATTTCGTCAAAATAGTTAAATAATAAATTAAAGCAGAGGAAATTTTGAATAATTTATGCCTATGACATTTTTTTGGTAAAATTAATAGTTTAGCTTTTTAGTTTATTCTAAGCCTTTTTCAAGGATTTTGGAAATGAGCCGCCATTTCTGTAATTTCGACAAAATAGTTAATTAATAAATTAAAGTAGAGGAAATTTTGAATAATTTATGCCTATAACATTTTTTGGTAAAATTAATAGTTTACCTTCAAGAGCAAATTCTATTTGATCGAGATCGGTCGCATTTGCATTGATATGAACTTACATAGTAGCCAGGATTTTGACAAATATTTTTTTGTGTTGTCACATTCGAAAACAGCTGATCTCATCAGAGGTTGGAGAACCACTATGGAACGTGCCGCTGTAGTGCGCAAAATTATAAAATACAAATTTCAAATAAAATAAGATCACCAACTTGATTGTTTGTTGATAAGAAATATCAACCCGTCTTTATATCTAATTCTAAAAATGATACATTGAGAAAATTATAAAGTATAGCAATGAGTGTAGTTTTATTTTAGTATGTTGGTAGGGATGTGTCATGAACAAATAAAAATCTGTCAGAATTTGAATTACCTTTTTAAGGTGCGTTTTGATTAGTGATACTGGCAGTGGTAGCAGACGACGTTATAGTATTTCCAATAGAAAATTGCTAGTGACTCATGGTTATGTACATGCAAACTAAGATGTGTCATTATCACGATATGTAAGAAATACTATAATTTCGTATTCTACCACCGCCATTAGCTACCATTACCTACCAATCGGAACGCACCTTTCGTCAAAGTGGTACCAACCTAGCATTTACTATACAGAAATCATTTTTTTTAATACGTATTTCTTAAAAAGCAACACAATAAACGTTGATGTCGCTCCTGCCAAAAACTAGATAGCGCGACTCGCTCATATGCGACGGCGACACTCCGCCTACGGTGACGCGCCGTATCACCGCTCGTCGCGCTATTCCGTACTTTCGGCATTTGTTACATAAATAACTATTATTCTAATGACATAGTGTAGGTAGTGTCAAATGCTGATGCTTTGACAATACCTACGATTTATCTCTATAGAATAGATTCTCATGCAGCTAAAATATTGTATGATAAAGTCATGTGCCTGGCCACATCAGTTTTTTTTTATTGGCCTGCCAACTGTTATTCTCAAGTGACATCTATTATATTTTGGGATGATTACCTACCATTGTTTGCATAATAAAATAAAATTTCTTTTCAATATTTCATCAAAATAGAGTACAAGGAAGAGATTCCAGACAGCAACAATTCAATATTATCCTGAACACATGGTGGTAGGAAATCAGAATAAGAAATGGAGAAAGAATAGTGAATAATAAAATTTGTTGACGTTAAGAAATAACAATTTTAAACAGAAATGTAACTCCCCAATTTCCCGAAAAAAAGGATTACAAACCATTTCATTATTTTCGTATAAATGATATTGAAAACGAATAATATTGTATTATTTATACAAAGGAAATCATCCCAAAATATAAATGATGTCACTTGAGAATAACAGTTGGCCAGATCGATTTATAAAAATGATTTTAGGTGAATTGCTAACAACAATAGTTTAAACAAATGGAATTTTTTAAACAAATTGTTGTTTATTAGGTATCTCGAAATAGAAATTTATAAGTTAATTTCTCAAAAAGATCACTTTTCTACCAATATAAGATAAAAGTTGTAAATTAATCGTTATTATTGATTGTTTAAACAATGGAAAGTAATTTTTTATGAATAATATTACTGTAAGATAATAAATTGCTATTTCGAACTCAGAAAACAGAATTCATACTAATTGTCGAGAAGTTTGCCCAAACCCCGATCAATTACTTGAAAAATACCAAAAAATGTCTTCTTCCCATGCATTTTCCCATGTAAAGTAACGTCTTTATTTTACTTTACATGGGAAAATGCAAAAGTAAACTTTATTAGTCTCTGTACATATAATGCATGAGAAATGTCATATTTTACTCAGAAACAACGAGAATCAAATGAAATGAAAATCAATGAAAATCAAAATAACAAAAATCGGTACAAATCGAAACTTAATATAAAACAAAAACAAACCAATAAAGCGAATGAATACATAAATCAATACAAATGAATACAAAGGCAATAAAAAACAAAAATTTCAACAACAAAAAATACGTGTCCACTTTTTTGGATTTGGAAACGATTTGAGGGGGTCGTTGCTTTCTATCATCACAAAAATTTTTGCAATGCATTTTTGAACCACCCTAATGGGCACGGTCCCCTATACAGTGAGGTACATTTAGAAAACTGCCCCCCTTCCAATTTGAGCTGGATACGCCCATGCCCCCACTTTTAAATTTTAAGCAAATTGTTTTGGAATCGTTGGGTTTGGGAATAAAAATTTTTCGTTTGGGAGTACATGGTTATTGAGAAAATGAAAATTGTTTTTTGTACCGTCAAGTTGGCCCCCAACTTTCACATTTTGTGATTTTTTTATTGGAATGGCTTCGAAATCGTTAGGGAGAATTTGGGAGTGTAGTTTCGACGTTTGGGATTAGTTTAACTGCAAAGTAATATAAATGTTTTTGTACATAACCTCACTTATTAGTTTACCGTCGGAAAGTTACGCTACGGCTTTGTTTTGCTATACATTTTACAAATTTCTTCACAGTCGGTTAGAATATGGTTAGGGAGGATTAAAAATGCCACTTTTTATATCAGAGAGTGTATTATTTGACCGCAAATCAATAAAAAAACTACGGAAGCCGTCATAGCTAATGTATTTATCTGTTTTGTTTTACAAAAATTGGGCGTATTTCTGCAGTAAACCATTAAAAAATCGTTAGGGAGGAATAAAAAGTCCACTTTTGGTGTAAGGGAGTGTATAGTTTGACCGCAAATCAAAATTAAAGATTGAGGTTATGTACATACTCAACTATTGTATTTAGCGCTTATCGGCGGTTTCCCTTCGATAAATGGCGCGTATTTCCTCATAAGTCAATAGAAAATCGTTAGGGAGAATTAAAAAGTTCACGTTTGATGTAAGGGAGTAGATAATTGTACCGCAAATCAATATCTAAGGTCGAGGTTGAGTATTTTTGTGCCTAGCATCTACAATTTAGTGAAGAAAATGAAGGAAGCCAAGGCCTGATTTTCATCATGTATTAAAAAAAGCATTTCTTGTGTATTCAGAAATTTTACAATAAACAGTGTATTTATTGTGCGTTGACTTAAGTCAAACTCTCAGTTATGGTGTCTTTATAATATTTCTAAACATCATTTTCCAGCAAATTTTGCGTATATTTTTGAAAATAAAGGTAATTTTATAATATTTCTAAACCTCATTTTCCAACAAATTTTGCGTATATTTTTGAAAATAAAGGTAATTTAGCGTTAAGTTATTGTCTTTCATCTTTTTGGGAACTCCCGGCATATGCTACATCGAAAGTACCTAACTATAATTTCATATTTAATTCCTTCATAAGTGTCTGAATCACTTTTATGAAAAATAAATTTTTCTGAGAAATTGAAAATAAAAGTGTTTTCCACTTTCTGCCGTACACGGTATACCAAAAGCTGCTTGTCGCGACGCCACTAGTACATCTAAAATGACTGTAAAGTTGGTGCATTTTAAAACCATTTTATCCATTTTTTATATTCGCATAGTGTAGGATAAAAAACGTATAACATTTCATAAAAAAAAACCTAAACAAACAAAAATAGTTTGCACTCTCTGAACATAGGCGAATTCATTCAAAAAATAGGATTTTTTTCTAAAATTCTCAAGCAACAAACTTATTTTTTTCTGGACCATTTCATATGGATTGATCCATGTATAAGGTTAGCTTCCGCGCAACAAGTATAAAAGAATTCAAAGAATCTTCTAATTAAGGCTCCCGTCTCAATTCAAATGGCGCGCATTTGTACTAAGCTTCAAAATAGAACAGTTGAACCAAATCTGTATTTATTTCGTATTTACATAGCATAGGTTTGTTTGAAGCCAACACCCCGCAACTGAGAAGCGAGGGGGGTTAGGCAAACGTAAACAAACTTGACACTTGAAAATAGGCGGCGCGGCGCGTATGTTTTTAGCTTGGCTGTTCATGTTGACAATTTACATCATTAACAAATTACATTTTTCTGAATCATTTATTTAAGGGCCTACATTCAAAAAATGCCCGAAACAGGTGTCGCCTACTCCAAGAATTTAACCAAACCCTTTCGAATCTTGAAATCAAAAAAATAGAGCATACGCAAGAAGGATGCCTTCTTTCTTTAAGAGATTCTTCTTTTCAAAAAACCTGATAGGTTTCCAAAAAAAAAATCGCAAAAGTGGGCAAAGTTTAACTATTCAAATCCAGATTGACAAGTTAATAATGCTTCAATTTGAATGGATTATGCATAAATACAATTGTTACAGTGTCCCCCAGGTTTTGAGAAAGCGGTTTTGGCATAAAATAGACCACAACACCATGTTTTGTGCAAAAATGTGTTTCCATCAGTGAAATTTGCAGGGTTTGGCAGTCCTCTGCGTGGTGGCGCTAGTTGTTCTAGAATTCCTGGCTTCGTTGCGAGCATTTCTATTGGTCTACGTAAAAATTAAGTTACAACCCACTTCTAACGCTGCGAGTTTGGGGCAGACGCCAAAGTTGTACCCCAATATGTGCAGATTTATTATTTCCTTCATAATATTGCAAACCCACAACTAAAATCAAATCACGATATTTTTCGTCCTGAATTTGCAGCTGTTTCATAGTCCGACCGACCAGGGCAACAGAATATGTAAGGAGGTATACTCACCTATACGTTGCGATCGCATGGCGCGGCGGGCCCGTAGCCTCGAGCAGAATCACGGAAATGGAATCGAGATCTAGTCGATTCGAACTTGTAAATTTAATACTACTTAATAATGAGACAGCCGTCGCACTACTGTACAAACCTCCACATGTGAATTCCCAATTGTTCCTTGATATCATCCAAAATTGTGTATTAAATCGAAGACAAAGTCAAATCATAGCTGGAGATATCAATATAAATCTATTGCTGAAGGATAATATTACAAAAGACTATCTGAGAACACTGACAGAAAACAGCTACAAAATAGTAAACAAAATCTCAAAGAAAGATTACACCAGACATGACAACACTGGATCAGGTTCAATAATCGATCATGTAATAACAAACCGAATGCAAAACATAGAACAAATAAAAATAGTTGCAACAGATATATCGGATCATGATGCCATTTTGACAAACATAAGAAACGAGGAACACCAAAAACCAAAGTATGAAACATATCATAAAACCCGAAACGACGACAAAGCAATTGAAGTGGAAATTATGAAACTGAAATCGACAAATCTAGAAACCTACGAAGAACTATTAAACAGCCTTCAGAATATAATAAAAAACAACCAAATAAAAACTAGAATCAAAAGAAGAGAAAAAAATGAATGGATAAATGAACAGATACTGAGAGAAGTGAAAGAAAGGAACAAACTATACACAAGACTAAGAAGAAACCCAGACAACAAACACTTACAAGAACAATACCACCTGAAAAAACAAAGCACTAAGATATCCATCCAGATAGCAAAAAGAAACTACTACCACAACATCTTTGCACTCAACAAAAATAACCCAAAAGGTATGTGGAATGCGATAAACAAAGTTACAGGCAAAACAAGAAAAGCACAAGAAGTAACAGAAATGACAAAGGCAAACGGAGAGAAAACAAAGGATCGACAAGAAATAGCAAACATAATAAACGACTATTTCACAACTGTCGGAAAACAATTGGCCGAAGACCTGATTAAGAGAAACAAAAACCTGCCAAGTATAAACACAACCACAAACAAACTAGCAAAAACAGCAATATTCGACCATACTAACGAAAAAGAGATAAATAAAATCATAAGTAAACTAAAGAATAACACTGCACCTGGCTTCGACAAAATCACGACAACAATAATAAAAAACAACCGAAAAACTCTCACACCAATACTGGTTAAAGCGACAAACAAAGTAATAGAGAGCGGGATATATCCAGACTGCCTAAAAACCACAATAATCAAGCCCATCTACAAATCAGGAGATTCCACCAAACCCGAAAACTACCGGCCAATAGCCCTTTTGTCAAACCTGAACAAAATACTAGAGAAGATTATCCAAAGTAGAGTGACAGATCATCTGGAAAAGTACAACATCATCGATAAGCAGCAGTATGCATATCAGAAAGGCTCTGGCACGACATCGGCGGCATATGATCTGATCAATGAAATTAAATGCAGACGAGACGAGAATAAAATTGTGGTTGCCCTTTTCATCGACCTGAAGAAAGCGTTCAACACAATTTCAAAAAAGATATTAATCAATAAACTAGAGGCTATACATATAACAGGGAATAACTTAGAACTGATAAACACATACCTCACTAAGAGACCGCAAGTAACAAACATCAACGAAACTACAAGCAGCACGCAACAGTCTGACGAATATGGAATCCCTCAGGGAGGAAATCTTCCACCAGCCCTATTTATAATATACACAAACGACTTAGAAGTACTCAACCTAAAGGCCACCCACTATATGCACGCTGATGATACGTGTTTAGTCTACTCAGCAAAAACCCAACAAGAGATTCAAGATAACATAAACTGTGACATGAACAGACTTTCGCAGTGGTTTTTCGACAATTTATTGACCATAAACGAAAAGAAATGTGAATATATGGTATTCGAGTCGAGCATGATAGAGAGTAATATAGAAATCAAAATAAATAGAGAAACAATTAAACGAGTAAAAGAAACGAAATACTTAGGATTGACGGTGCAATGCAACCTAAAATGGGACAGTCACGTCAACAGGCTCATAAAAGAAAACGCAAAAACCATATCGACCATCTGGAAAATAAAAGATCTTATACCCCATACGATCAAAAATACAATCTACCACTGCCTATATACCTCAAAAATTAATTACCTGATACACGTATGGGGAAATACCACAGAAACTAACAAAAATAAACTGCAAACCCAGCAGAATAAAATACTAAAAATCCTGTACTCGCTTAACAGATTAACAGCAACTGTAGATGTGTACAAGATAACGAGAGCGTTAAACGTAAGACAAACAATCACAATCAACAATCTGACACTAATACATAAGATAAAACACAACAAAATAAAAACAAACATAAAACTAAACACGAACAACGACTTTCACAACTACAGAACCAGAACCTGCACACATATAAGAACAAAAAAGTTTGAAAGGAGCAAGTACACACAGATGCTACTGACCGAGACAATCAAAAAATACAATCAACTATCTGACCACCTAAAGAAACTACCAGTAAGCACTTTCAAAGTAAAGATGAAACAACTAATTCTTCAAAACAAAATGACATAAAGATAGATACATATTACACGAAAAAAACAGTACCCTCGATACCGTTAACCCGAGGAGGAGATCCAAACGGAAGTGATGGAGACCCACCCCGAGGCGAGGAAAGAGGGAAGACCTAGTGGCGTGTGTTTATATACATATATACATCATATATTGTAATTTGTAAACACAGTACACTCGTAAAATTGTAATCTACTATTGCAGTTAATAAAGACTTTGTAACTTATAAATTTAAATACTCTCAAATGACTGCCACTTCCGGTCAACCGGAAGTTGATATAAAATTTGTCACTTATCAAAATACACCAACTTTTTATCATGTGTTCCTATACCTAAATGCCAAAAGTAATCAGGAGTTATTTTAATTTTACCACATTTTTGTTGTTTGATTTTGCGAATCGTTTACATTGAATATCTTGTTTATTATTCGTGCTAACAGTTTCATGTTTATTTGTAGAATATATAGATTACGCAAAATATGATCAACAAAATTATAATGTTTGGTACATATTTTATACAGGCTGCGTAAAATGTGCAACGAGTTTAAAAAATTTAAAAACTTTTGATATTTTGAAACTGACCCCCTAAATGACGCGATATTTGTTTGTTTTGTTCCTGAACTATCCGGGGATCATAATATGGAAAGAGTATTCGTACTGGTTTTAGTTGACTCTTACCGCTACCACTCCCGAGTGCCGTGAATTTTTATTTTAATGCAGACATAGCCGATCTCATAATTATTTATTATACATCGAATATTTATTGTACATAATTATGCTATATAGGTACATTATACATATACATGCTACAATGTAAATTTAGCTTGAGCTGTATTTCTTTGTATATAAAAAAATTATTATAAGGTTTTAGTTCATTATTTCAGGTATATAATTGTGTTATATACATTCTACGAAAATTTTACTTCTATTGTAGTTGCCTTGAATAGGATATAATTTACTGTTGTGTTTTAGTTGATTATTTTAGGTACCTACACAAATATTTGATATACATGGAGTATTAGTTGTACATAATTATACATGATTTACATATTCACTAGTTGTTTTGATTTTCCATCTTATTTGAATTCATATGTCAGATGTATAGAAACAAAAACCTAGACAATGTTTCAATCATTTACATTTAATCTGTGCTTCTGTATATTTCGAATTGCTTTATTTCTCATTCCTAATATCTTTATCTACTGGTTCGAAAATTTCAAAATGTATCCCTAAATACTAAAAGTCTGCAGAAACCGGAAGTCATCCTTTATTGTCCGGTACAGCTGAACCAGTACTTTCTGAGCGAAGCGATTCGCAATACTACCGCATATCACATCGTAGGTCTGTCAATCGAGTCAATCGACAATAATATTGTCAGCGCTTTGGTATTCTGCTCGCCGGATACATGAAATAGATCTAGTCAGAACAGTTTTGCTAACGGTCGACGGGTACCCTAGAATCGCTTTCGTACTACATAGTGCATACGATCTTCTCGTATTTACTGCTCTCCTGTTACGCCGCGTTCATAAAAATTCAGAACGTGCGCCATTATACTCTAGGCGTGTCTAAACTCCCTTCCACAAGATGACATATTCCCAGAGCCCACCTCTCGTAAGCTTGGTTCCCCTCACCGCTGCCCCGCTATACATGGGCCAGGACCGTGCATGTATGCTGTTAAGATCTTATTGTATCATATCTTTTGTTTATTGAATGTGGCACTTACTGAAATTGATTTATTAACAATAATTGTAATTATATTGTTTAGGTAATATAAGTACTATAATAATGCTAATAAAATGCAATCTGTGCCGATGAAATACTTTTACCTGACAATTATTGTTAAAATAGTTCATATCTATGGCATAACTTTGTTTGAAATTCAAAGCATGCACGTCATATCTACTTTCATAGATTCATATTGATGATGATCCAATTAAAGTTCTTAACCAGTACTTATTAAAATAAAATGCACTCAAAGAATGTTTACCTTTTATTTCATTTTCCAATCCTCAATAAAATGTAAAACTTTAAAAAAACGTAAATAATTTGTTTTATTATCACATGTGTTACATTATAAGATAACATTATAACTACAGGTGTACTAATTTATGGTGTTTCACAATAGTTTAATAATTATTTTGATTATACTAGTATATGATAAAATATAAAGCACATTTACAAAAAGAATTCGAATACAGTATTGATGACTGAATAATATTGTCTTTGTAAGACGAGCACTGTACACATAGGAACTTAGTAGTAAAGTTTCCCGTTCCTCCACCGATATTTGTAAATTATCCATTATCCATGTCGTAGTTCTGCATTAGTAGGAATTCTATAAAAAAAAATATCATATAAACCAAAAAACAAGTTCACATAACTCACATAACTAATTCACTTAACCATGATACTCTTTCATGGTATCAGTATAAACTAATTTTAATCAAAGGCACTTATAAAACCATAAGTATCCTTCACGAACGCTCATGGAAATTGAGGTTATTTGACTTACCTGTGAAAACTAACGCTAATTCTTGGCAAATACTTCTTCCCACATAAAACACAGCTCCTTCCCATTACTGTATTGTTTAAATATACCTTTAAAAATTGCACATTCCTTATATATAAACGCTGAAATAAAACCGAAGCAGATTGTTCACAACGGTTCACATAAACACAAACCACAATAGACTCCGTCATAGCACCTCTAGCCAATCAGAACCGTTGGTTTGCCTGCAATGTAAACATCAAGTGTACTAGGGTAAACATTCTATGTTGGCTTCACGCTTTAATACGAGAGAGCGGTGTCCATATCTCTTTATTTGTCTGAGGTATTTACTACATTTGACGATTTAACCTATGTTTGCGATCTAGTAGGGGAACCCCGTGTCAGTGCTACTACTATAATTGACAGCACGTAGAGGAGTTTTATTGTTCGGAGTTATAAAGTAAGTGGGAGTTTGTATAGACTGTAGTATATGTTTGTAATATCTTATTTTTGAGTGGTGATTATATAGTTGACGGTTATAATAGTTATAAACAGATTTAGTAGGTTAGGTTCTAAATAACAAGTTTCGATAAATTGTTACATATTTAGTAGCAGATTATATTTACCCATTAATATTTATTTTTTGTTGCAGTACCCTCAGTTTAATTTCGAAATGGTAAGATTTGGTAAGCAACAATTACATATTATTTTCTGCCCACAATGCTAAATTTGTTAATCATTAGTTGGGATAATGGGTTGCTTATCCCATTCTCGAAGGAGTTATTCGAAAAAGAAGGGCACAACTTCACAAATTCAAGTGTGGCAGCAAAACTAAGGTGGGCAAGATTTCAAGAGGTTTTCGGTATGTTTTATTTTATACAAATGGGTATGCTATAATTTAAACTATTATTACATATTTTAGATATGGAGATGTACAGCCGAACTCTCCGGAATCGTTGTCACTGGATACTGTGGTAGATTCTGCAGTGGGGATGCCAGAAAGCAGTGTAAATTTGAGTACTGATAATGCAAGCGAAGCAGACAAGGATGTTGAAATATTTGTTTCTTATTAATCGTATTATACATACATGCATATCACTAGAAACGATAGAAGATTACAGTTACCCGTCACATCTTCCGAAGTGAATTCCTTATAAGACGGATTTGTCAAATATGTCGTACAGTTTCTGGGGAAAATAGTGTCATGTCAATGTAATAAATGTCAAGTTTTTCTCCTCTTTCCAGAAAGCTCGTCATGAATTTTCAGTCTGTTAACATATGTATAATAGACATAAACATTCATCTGTTATAGGTATGACGTAAATGTTCCACTATTCCCTGCGGAAATTATGTGATAATTTATATACAGGTGTCCTGCTTTTTCCCACAATATAATTTTTCAAGTAGTAATTGTCATACTGAGAAAACCATACATTTGTATGGAAGTAGTCAAAAAAATTTACTATGTTATTATCAATCCCACCCGTTTCTATATTGGGAAGTGTGGAGAGTTTTGTGCAAATGCGTTTTATAGTTCATTTATTATACATATATTTAATTTACGTATTCATTAAAATAATTCATATGTATACGTGAGTTGTAGAGTTATTGCCTAACCCCTAGTTCCTCCTTCAAAAAGCGTTAGGTAAGTATATTATGGAGTACATTAATATAACAAAATATCTACTACAAAAAGAATATTAACCGAATTTTACAAAACAAATTGCAATGAAGATAAAGGGTTCAAATATTTTAAAAAAATTTGCATTCTTGTAATTAGAAGATGGTCAAAATATTACATAAGACATGAGATATTTAGTTATTTAGTGAATTTCAAAATTTCGCAAATAATATAATTTATTGGTACTAATATAATATTAATTTCTTAGCAAGTAGCATGGATTTTGTTTGAAAGTCGTTTTAAACATACTGTACAAGAAATCGAATAGATTTACCCATTAATAATATTAAACTAACTGGAAAACCATAGGAATTTTCAAGTACAGGAAACCAACTAAGTTGCCTTCCATATGTGGATATACATATGTAATTTGCAAATATAAAAAAATATACTATTGATAATATATTTATAATACAACATACCTATATAAATATAATAGTAATTGATATATAAAATATATTTTTGGTTTCTATTTGTACAAATATTGAAACGAGTTGTTTTGAGGTTTCTAGTTGATGATATAGTTCTTCCACAATCGCTATTTCAAATAAATACATGATAAATATCAGTTTAGTAAAATGCGCATTTAAGTCGCGCCATCTAGTTTTGGATACCTGAACTGTCGCTATTGTAAACATTCTTGCCAACTCACTAGAATACACCAGGATGCAATTCTAGTGAAGTTCGGAAAAAAGTAACCTGTGCTCTTATAGTTAACATTTAATGTACTTTTATCATGTATTACAGCAGACAATAATCAGATGCAATTGCCATCGGAAAGCTTTTCTATATCTGAAGTCTACAATTTTTTAACACTAAAATTTGCATAAATAATCGGCATAAATATTGAAATCCTTTCCGATGGCAGTAGCGTAAAGACCTACAGAATCGAATGGTAGCGAGCATTTCACGATTGGCGCAATAATGATAGCGTGGGTTACTTTGACGTTTTGGGGGTAGGAGACGGGAGCCTTAAAACAAAATATTTGTTTTCAAACATGTTTAAAACACTTGTTTAAAACATGTTTAAAGCACTGTTTTAAAAGAAACTGTTTTAAACATAACAACCGTGCGGAAAATCACATTCTGTGTGAGATGTACAGATCATTTTTTATCCTACACAACAATATCAAAATAAATTCACACATTTCTAAAGACTAATCACTGACCTTGGTCGCCATTTCTTGGGTATATTGTGTACAATTATTTTCGTAGCTAGCTCTGAAAGGTCCATTACCAGCTTGTGTAGATCTTGGTGGTTATGTTGAGTAAATTATTATATGTCAATGAAATCATATAGAAAAACAATTGAAAAAAGTACAATAGACTACTGCTAATCCGACTGTGGTGTAATATGTACAACCCCGTAGTCCGAACAGCCTATAACTTTGCACTACTTCGTAATCCAAATGCCCCACATTTAACCCTGGTCCGAACAGAAAAAATCATAGTATGCCCTTGCAATCAATGAATAACCGTGTATTCCGAGCAACTCATTAGTCCAAATGGGGGTATGCAAAAAAGGGTTCGGTTACTAAGAGTGTACTGTATATTTTTTCTATGTACGCTGTCTTGTCTAATAATTGGACGGTTTACCCTACCTTCTAAGAAAGAAGGAAATAGTCAAACATCATCATTATTTAGCCGAACATTGACAGTATGCAAGAGCTGCTTCAAAGTCATACTTGTTAAAACAATATAATGTGATACTAATGCCCAATCTCTTTCCTGAGAAAGTATACATTGGTCTTAAGATTGGTTATAAAATCCATGAAGCAAGAATTTGCTTTAAACGGATAAAATGCACTTACGTCAATTCAAGTGTTGTTTGTTTGTCAACCAATTCCGCGCTGTCCATCGCCTCTTTCTTAACAGCGGCTAATAATAAATTTATAACGCAAGTTAGAATTTAAAAGTCAGCAATAAATCATTAAGCTTACTCGGGTCGTCTAATCTGTCATCGGGATTCACAATGTTCTTGCAGATCTTAACATGGTTTGTTAACAAATTTTCTTCATTAAAGTTGAACCCACATAAACTGCAAGTCCAAGGGAAGTCCTCAACATCAGTTTTGTCCTGCTTGTTTGATGTTTGTTGCTGAAATAAACTCATCGCTTTCAAATTTCCACAAACCTATAAAACACGGTCAATATACTATAAAATTTCTAAATTTGTGTCATACCGGATTAAATTATTGTAATATATACTACTTACAACTATCTTCGTTAAATTATATGGGGCTTCTCAGGTTCTTCCAAAGAAAATGGCGGAATTGCTGTCATGCATCTATTATGCTATACCGTTGGATGTCAACGGGATTCTAGGAAACTGTAATTGATTCTATATTAGTTGTACGCTACTCGGTAGAGATGGCGCTGTAACCATTACTCACTTTTAGGTTCCAAACGAAGAGAGTAATATTTCTTTGTAAAAATGAAAGAGGACAAACCATAACAAACCGTTTATATTTATCATGAAACTGAATAAATACAAAACAACACTGTCTCAATAAGAGCGCGTTATTTGAATTTTATATTAAACATGATTTTCTTTAGCAAAGTACTGAAATATTTATTGATTCATAATGTAGACATTCGAAGATTATTTTGTCAGCAAACTTCAATGGTCCAATTAGTGAACTCTTTTCGCTGTGCATGGTCCGGTGCGAGGGCGTATCGTGTGTTTTACTGAACCTGTACTTTCGAATTTTGCGACTATTCTTGTCGCTGTGGATGAATTTGAAGTATTATTTCTACCAAAAATTTAACTCTATTTACGAATTGTAGCAACCAAACTTTCACCATTTTGATAGTAATATTTAACAATAAGGCACGTTGTTGTTTCGTGCAGCGCTCCATGTTTACTAACTGCCTTCGGTCTCTTATCGACCTGTCTCACTCGTTGACCTAGCGAATCGTAACAGCCAAAATACCGCGTAATTTAAATCTTGCGCGCTTATTGACTCAATATATAGGTTATAACAATATATATTGACGGAATATAACTATATGTATAGAATTATTAACAAAAGGTAATGCTGGTATTTAAATACCCGTGTATGCTCGAGCCTGGAAATGGTGGCCGCTGGTATATTATGAATTAAGTGATAGTGAAGAATTAAAAAAAAAATTAAGATTTTTTGTTAATTTCTTTTGCATGTTCAGCAAAACTTAGATGGCTACTCTGCCTTTCAAGGTAAATAACGTCGCATTAACAAAACAAAAAATTCGTTTAAAATATTTTTATTGTTTGTATCCGAGTAATTTGTAATATAATGTACAATAAATAATATATATATATATATATATATATAGATATACTACAAAAATGCAAAAACGAAAAATGCACAACTTTCGTTAAAAAAATTGTTTATTTATTGGGGTTAGAGGCTCACTTTAGAATGTTTACACGTTCACATTAAATTAAACATTAAAACAACATATTCACATAAAACGTATGGATCTGACGTTTCGATGCGAACCGCACCTTGGTCACAGAAATACTCGTGAGCCTCTAACCCCAATAAATAAACATTTTTTTTTTAACGAAAGTTGTGCATTTTTCAATATATCGACAAGGCTAAATTTCTAATTGATAAATAATATATATATTATATATATATATATATATATATATATATATATATATATATATATATATATATATATTTAGCTGTTATAGTTATGGATTTTGTGCTTGATACTATTATCCCCATGTTGCCCTTTGACCTCCCTTTCATGTTTAAATTTGTGGACGATATTATCACTTGTGTCCCTCGGGATGGAGTCGGGACCGTTCTTGACATGTTTAACAACCTTGATCCACATATCCAGTTTACAGTAGAGACTGAGACGGATAACTGCATCCCCTTTCTTGATTGTAAGGTAATTCGTAAGGAGTGTGGCGCGTTGGTCACTGATTGGTATACGAAGCCGACATACTCGGGCAGGTACATTAACTTCTACTCTAATCACACGTTCAGTCAGAAGATCAACACAGTTACGGGTATGAAGAACAGAATTCAAAAAATGTGTAGCCCCGAATTTCACAACAGAGCGTTCTCTATGTTGAAGTCTGTGTTTATAAACAACAGCTTTCCGGTCAAATTGGTTAACAAACTTCTATTTTCAACTGACACTAGCAATAATTTCACTAGGAGTATTTTTGATGAACTTGTACAGACTCAACCTAGCTATATAAAATTAACTTCAATCCCAAACATTAGCAATAAATTGATTAAAATATTCACGGGTTTTTTACCTGAAAATAAAAAAATAGTATTCCATCATCCACATAAAATTAAAAAAGTTTTCACACATATTAAGGATCAAGACCCGTTGCTCTACAAATCAAACGTGGTGTATTGTATTAACTGTAATCAGTGTGAGGGCCGTTATGTCGGTACTACCTCTCAGTGGCTAAGAAGTCGTATTTCACTGCATAAAAGTGATTGTAATACACGGAAAGCTAGATGTGCTTTATCCTGCCACTCCATAGACCACGGTCACGGTTTTGATTTTGATAATGTTAAAATTCTGGATACGGAACCAAATTACCATAGTCGTTTATTTCTTGAAATGTTTCATATTAAGACCACGCAAAACACTGTTAATTTTAAGAACGACGTTGACAATTTAAGTAACATATACTCCTTTATTATTGAGTTAGGCACTAAGAAGTCAAAGGAGTCTACCCATGAAATGTCATCTATTTGTTTTTGATATGTTTTTGTCCTTGTTCATGTGTACAGTGCTGCTGGCAGTATTTTTCTCGTTTTTGGGTAAACCTTGAGTCCATCTGGCCGTTTGGTGTAAAGCGAAACTAGTCATAATGTAACCACGTGAGCGTGCACACACATGTATTTAATTGTTGTTGTTATAAGTGTTTTGTCACATGGACGTCTACTCCCCTGATCTAATGGCTTTTTACAACTCAATTGTGAGTAGCAACTTTTTATCTTGACGATACATATTTGTTTGTGACTGGTATTTTGATTGTTGTAGTAATTTGCCTGTCGAAGGAACGAATATATGTTTCGAAATATTGCAAAATAAGAACAGAGTTTTCTTTCTTTCTCCCACTGGATCGTGTACCCGATGAACAATTTTCCTCAAAGTTTAATTATTATCGATCGACAAACTTCTTCAATTCTACGTGTAATATATATATATATATATATATATATATATATATATATATATATATATATATATATCATCTCTACATATCTAACACTACATAACAACTTACCGTATGTCAAGGACCAACCTTAGTCAACCTTATAAACTACCATTTATAACCTCAATTGATATTAAAGAAGTCCCACGATTATTGTCTGACAAATTGGCCAGGGACAAAACAATTTCTCTATTTTACATTTCATAACTTTAAATATCGACTAGACATAAAAAAGGCGAATTTGATTTAAGAACTAAAAACTAAACGGTTATATCAATACCCTAAGTACATCCAGTTATTAAAATTAGGCCATCTTGACAAGGCGCATTTCCGTTGAACTCGGGAGGGCAACTACGAGGATATTGTCAGTCTTGAACTAGAAATCTAACCTCAACCTCTAATCACATACGATCATAACTGATGTTTTGCTCCTGAATGCTGTCATATTCCTTTGTTAGTTTACTCCATATACGTTTTATAGATTATACGGAGCTTGTCCTATAGCGCCAATGTATATATTTTTCTTTCTATTTGGTACCCGGGATCAAACTGCGCATGCGTGACCAGTAGTTATTAGGACCGTCGATAGATGACGAAATTGTAGCTTAAAGTGCACGGTCGGGGGTCAGCTCACCTCATGCCAAGACAAGTGATACCCGGACAACTCATACCAAGGGACAACTATTACCAGGACACCTCATACCATGGGACATGTAATACCAAAACAACTCATACCAGGACAACTCATACCAAGACAACCCATACCAGGACAACTCATACCAGAACAACTCATACCAGGACAACTCATACCACGACACCTCATACCACGACAATTCATACCAAAACACCCATAACAAGCTGACAAATGATTGTTGTCTGCTACAGTGTCATCTATTGTGATTAGGAAACTCGCTTTAACGCCTTATTATTAGGTAATTGACTTTAAATTTCTACACTGTCGAGTATTGGCAAACATATCACAGTTTATACAACGCAGAAGGATACTGCCATCTAGTGAAACACTAATGTAACCTAATAATAAGGCACGACAGGATATATAGGTGTCTTGAATTACTTTGCTATTACAATAAATAGAAAGACGAAATTTTGTATTCTTAAATATATATTCACAGTGGGCCAAAAATTATTTAGTCAATTCAAGTATTTCTTTCAAAAACGGATAGCTTGTAGTGTGAAGATTGAAACTATACCAAATTCGCAATAACAGAACGTTTTAATCCAAAGTTATGTTGCTTTATGTTTGGCTAAGCAACATTTCTGATAACGTTGCATCATGTAATTTTGGGATAGTTTTTTTTTTTCAACTTGACAGTTGATGCATGTATTGTACTTAAGATTAATGTCAGTGTAATAGATGGCAAATTTGGGTATCTTATTGAATAAGAAAGAAGAATAGAACTTTATGAAGGTTTCTGTCGTTGAACGTGTCTTTGAGGCAGTCATAAAGTATTGGTACAGTTTATTGTTTTATGGTGGTGTTTGTCTGTATGCAGAAAGAGCGGAAATATTGGGTTTCAGTTCGTGGCTGAATCAACAGAGACAAACTTTAGTCTGTTACGTGTATTCAAAAGGCATATAGAGAAACTGCTAAAAGTCACGTACTGACCATTTGTCGTGATATATTTAGGCATTTCTAGGAACAAGGTATACGAGGTTATTGCAGATGTATGGTGCGAAACCCATGGATAACCAATACGCGAGGGGCGGTTCTAAGGAAAGAACGTTTTTTGCAAAGTTTCCTTCGTTGGTTGATTAGATTTTGGTTGCAATGATTGGATGGTTTGGTTGTAGATGATGCAGCCCATGAGGTCTTCTGGGAACGGAGATAGCGCCTCAAATGTTAGTCTCTAAGTAGATTTCAAAACGTTTACTTGTGCTTCTTTCTGTACGTGCGTTTTTGCGATAGAGGTTCTTGACTTAGTTCAAAACTCCGCTACAATCAGCATACCAGAGGGGCCATATCCGAGACTACAACCGATACCAGATAACAGAATTCACAACTTTATTACAGCTTCCTGGCCGAGAGAGATTCAACACAAGTACCTGCAGACGATCCATAAAAGGTTAGAAAATTGTATTGTTTAGGAATATCTCACGAGGCGTCGTAAAACCACTAGGGTGATAAATCACAAGGGCTAATCTCTCTGACCACGTGTTTGTATTAGTTTTAACGTTGATTTATATAAAGGAGTTTTTCCTATTATTTCTTGACTGTTAATATATAATGTTTTGAGAACAACCGTCTTTTAATTAGAAGTTACACAGGGCCAAATATCGAGGGGCACATAAGACAATTGGATAAGGATTGAATTTTAGTAAACAATTAACGCTACCGTTATTATAATTATTGTTGCTAGTATTTTCCAACAAGATTCCAGGACAAGAACCCATAAATTTAATATCCCACAGCAGGATTAATCTAAGTATTTGCCCTGCTACAAACCGGGACAAGTTCACTTTAAGAATACAGTATTTTTAGTTAGACAAATAATCAAGTTTACTTCTCTTAAAGAAAGACGTCCCCAACATTACATCAGAATGCAGCACATAGGTTATAAAAGAACCATTTACAAAGTTAACAACAATATTTTCAGTATATTTGGTTGCATATATAGTGTACGACTTTTCTTGCACGCGTAGTACATATAAAATGGCAATACCCGGTAATTTAAATTTAGCAAATTAATCTCAAATACCTAATAAGACATTCCAGAAAATGTTGAGCATCCACACATTGACCAAAGTTTGTTAATCACACCAGATGACAGCGTACGTCACAACAATCATTTGTCGGCTTGTAACGGGTGCTTAGCAGGGTTGCCAGATTAGCCTCACAAGAATGCCGGAGATGATGGGGGAGGTATAGTCGACAAGATTACAAAAAAAATATAAAATAGTCGTTAAAAAACATTATTTATTTTTAAAGTAAAAACATTAAAATAATTGATGAAGGGTCAACTTGATTCAGTGATTAAAAAAATCAGACCGTTTCACCTCGCATGTGCCAAACCCAAACAGGTCAAAAAACTCAACTTTGCGATTTTGGCAAAGAATAGATCATAATCGCCTATGCAGTTTCCATTTCCAAAAGCCACGTTCTACAGGATTGCAGACATTTTGCGGTTTTTAGTTTTGTTTCTTTTTCAATTTTGTTATACGGCTAAGAAAAAACGTCTTTGAATACGTCGATTTTTTACTATAAAAATACACATTTTGTTGTAATAGCAATCCCATATTTGAAAGTTATTTTAATATAACATTTAATTGTCTTAATGGTAGCGGAAGAAAATTTATGACTTAAAGACCATAATTGAAATTACAAATATTGATAACTTTAAGTAGCATGGAGGTTGTAAATGGAATATAAAATGTACTCTGGAACTTTATTTGCCCTGAATACGAATGCGAACTAAAAATTACGTAAACCATCCGGAAAGGTGAGGTCAAATGTCAAAACTGTAAGTTTGGCAATATAAGTAAATGTATGCCATTTGAATTCAATCTCCCAGAAACCTCTAAATCTGTATAAAATACACAATCTAACACTAATTTTCAACTATCTTTTTCTAGAAAATTTTCCTATGTACGGTCATCATACTAACTATTATATGCTGTTATTTAGCCAATGGTGTCATTTAAAAAATTTGTCGATTCCGCCTTAATTAAAAAACCATTGAAGGTCGGAAATTTAGTTTACGATAAATATGTGTACATATTTTGATAATTCAAAACTAAGTTTTTTTTAAATAACAGTCCGATTCAGAGATTTTGTCATGTTTCAATACTTTGTGTTCTCACTGTATAATAGCAGTTTTACACTTTTGTTAATGGCACTATACGCAAAATATAACAATATTGCTTAAAAAGTTGTAGAACATTTTGCGTGATAAATTGCGTAGTGTAAAATAATTTGAATAACATTGAATATGTAAAATTCAACAAAGATTTGTCTCTATCTGCATAGCGTCTGGTTAATAGTATAAGTAATTAGCATTTAAAATAATTACAAAAACCTGACTACAATAGAATACCAATAAATAAAATGACATTTTCCAGAGAATTAATGGATTTTAAGAATTTAGCACTTATTTTAATAACACTTATTGATAGTATTTTTGTTTACATACGCATTTATCAGCATTTGGCCACAATTAATTCGTGGTTCAATAAAATATAACTGTTGGTTAGTGACTTTTACCATGTTACCTTTAAGCCAACGATATATTATTTACAATAATGTAAAACTATTTCCTTCATGTTTGATTTTGCCGGAGATGCTTGAATGCCTGCCGGACACCCGAGATGAGCCTCAAATGCTGCAGACTCCGGCGTAATGCCGAATACCTGGCAACCCTGGTGCTTAGGTATGAATTGTCGTGGTATGAGTTGTCCTGGTATGAGCTGTCCTTGTATGAGTTGTCCTGGTATGAGTTGTCCTTGTATGAGTTGTCCTGATATGCGTTGTCCTGGTATGAGTTGCCCTGGTATGGCTTGTCCCTTGGTATGAGGTGTCCTGGTATGAGTTGTCTGAGCATGAGTTGTCATGGTATGAGTTGTCCCTTGGTATGAGGTGTCCCTTTGTATGAGGTGTCCATTGGTATGACTTGTGTTGGTATGAGTTGTCGTGGTATGAAGTGCACCCAACCCATTTACTCCAATTTACTTTAATGTTTGCTCGCCTGTATGTGTTCTCGTATGACTTATAAGAGTACCCTTGCGTGCACTAGCATAATCACATAGAGAGCATTTAAATGGCTTATCTCCTGTGTGTTTTCTCATATGCCTGATAAGAGTACTCTTGTCTGCACTAGCATAATCACATAAGGTGCATTTAAATGGCTTCTCGCCTTCATGAATTCTCTTATGCCTTATAATCTGATACCTTTGTGCAGAAGTATAATCACACAAGGTGCATTTAAATGGTTTCTCACCTGTATGAGTACGCGTATGCCTTGCTAGATTATAACTACATAAACCGGAATAATCACATAGTGTGCATTTAAAGGGTTTTACACGTTTCTCGCCTGTATGTTTTCTCATATGATGTATAAGACCAGCCTTGCGTGCACTAGCATAATCACATAAGTAGCATTTAAATGGTTTCTCTCCGGTATGTGTTTTTTTGTGCCTTTTAAGATGACAACTTTGTGCACAGCTAAAATCACATAAGGTGCACTTAAATGGCTTTTCTCCGGCATGCCATTGCATATGCCTTGTTAGATTAGCTCGACCTGCACTAGCATAATCACAAACGGTGCATTTAAATGGTTTCTCTCCTGTATGCGTACTCATATGCATTGTTAGACTGCTGCTACTTACAGCAGCATAATCACATATGCAGCATTTATACGGTTTCTCGGCTAAATGTCCTCTCATATGCACAATAAGACGAGCATTTTGTGCACAAGCATAATCACAAATTGTGCATTTAAATGGTTTCTCACCTGTATGTGTCCTGTTATGCAGAATAAGATGAGCCTTGTGTGCACTAGCATAATCACATACGGTGCATTTAAATTGCTTCGACCCTGCATGCATCTTCATATGCTTTGTTAGATTACTGTTATTTACACCAGCGTAATCACATAAGGTGCATTTAAAGGGTTTCTCACCTGTATGGGATCTCATATGCGTTGTAAGACCACATTTTTGTGTACAGCTATAATCACATAAGCTGCATTTAAATGGTTTTTCTCCTGTATGAGTACTCATATGCCTTGTTAGAGTATAACTACATAAACCAGAATAATCACATAAAGTGCATTTAAATGGTTTCTCCCCTGTATGTGTTCTGATATGCCGTTGAAGAGTACCCCTCTGAGCACTAGCGTAATCACATAAGGTGCATTTAAATAGTGTGTTGCCTGTATTTGTTCTCACTGGCTTGTAAACTTCCTCACTTTCTTTATGATGTGTTGATTGTGGTGCACCGTCGTCATACTTGCTACACAGAAAGATTTCCTCTAGTGTTTCTGCCTTCGTAGCATCTATGGATTGTTCGTATACCGTTACAGTAGTTTCGGTCAATTCCATTTCCTCATCTTTGATGTCCAATCTGAAAAATTTGAAACCACAATAATAATAATAATAATAAGCTTTATTGTATCAACAGTAAAAAGTACATAGCTAGCAAAAAGTATAAGACTAATAACAAACTAAAAACAATATTCACTGTTTGATACAAGTGGCGTGATACAATAAGCAATACTTCCAGTTACTACACTCAGTTCACGTTGCCGTGCTTAAAATAGCAATATATGAAATTTGAAATAACCTAACTTTCTTTTCCGATAACATTTGCATATCGTCGGGTTAAAGGTAAAACTCACTAAGTAACAGTTTGTTGAAAAACGAGATAATTGTACCCTTATGATAGCATGGGTACAATTATCGGGGAAATGTCGATTTTATAGTGAAAAACATATTACTACAATATATTAAAGTCAATCGATGTGACAGTTGAATGTTTAAACTGGTAGGCTATTGTACACAATTAGCCCTGCGTTGCTAAGGAATGTCTACCTTTAATTTTTGTAGATATCTAAAAAGTGACATTTTATGACCTTGCAACAGAGATAAAAAGTCAAACTTTATTCCCATCACAGAAAAAAGCATATTTATATACACCCAACAACTCGGAGACGTTCGGGCAGCTTCGTAACGTTGGAAATGTCATTCATAATTTTGTGGGCGGGGTTGCGTAGTAAACGGACGCGTAAATCTGGTTACTTACTAAAGTCACTATTTGTCATTTAGGTTATGTGTACCGTGAAATGTCAATGATACTAAATTATGTATTGACATTTTAAATGGTATGTTTTTCTATCATAATATGAACATGAGGAAGTAAAAATGAATTGAAATGGTAGGAGGAAATTATACGTCATTCTCTAACCTACACATGCATCACATAGTCGAATGAATAACATACCGATACCAAAGTTAAATATCTTTGCCGATACCTACATACTGTAGATACTTGTGTATAGACCGTATGGTGCATCACACCCACACACCCACACACGTATGGTGTTTCTTTATAATTTATTGAGCTTATTTTAGCCCACAAATTTTAGGTTGCCCAAGGGATTATATATTAACCTAAAGAAATAAATTTTTATGAAATAATGCCACATACTTACAACGTGAAAGAATAAAAATAGATTAGGTACTGCGTTGAGTACTGTTATTCAATGCAACGTTCTAAAAGAAAATAAGGAAGTAATTTTGACAAAGTGTGCTTGAGAAGCTACGTACTAGTTAATTTGAAATGAATTGATAGTTTTGAGGAAAAAATCATTAGCTAACATTGCAACAACTGGCCTGAATTAAACTGTCTTTGGTATCTGAAAATGCATTATTTTCTCATTTTAACTCATTGTATGCAAGCTTGTTTTTTTTACATTAGTTTTCATATTGCAGAATATTAAACTCAAATCTAGTTGATACTATTTTCAGTAAACTATTTTTACCGTGGTGATTTTGTTGGTACCTAACTTGGGATAAGCGATAACCCATGATGGAGATCTTCGACACGTGTCTCTCATGGCATCTGTACCGGAGCATCACCTGTCCTCCTGCAGAAGATCTTTCACTTACTTTGCCACATATCTAATAAACATCATTCTGAATTCGATAGGTTTCAGTAATCATGAGATCATTGAAACGTACTCTATCAATCTTTGCAATATTAATATTTAATTTCATTTTAATTTATTGAAGGGTAGTATTTTAAATCACTGCTTAGTGTTATATTCACCGTTTGTACATTAGTATGCAATAAAGTTTATTATCATAGAGTAAGATTTATCACTATTTAGAAATCATTCCGACAAGAATTGTCGGAATGATTGTCCTGCGGAAGACTATCAAAGCTCCAAAAATATTACTATATAATTATGAGAATGAAAATACAATTTAAAATGTTTACACAATAGATTTATTGAATATAATTATAATTAAATGTACAATAATTTTATCAATGAAACTAAATAAAAAAGTCTTCCAACAAATTAATCAAGGTAAATACAAGGTATAATACTAATGGAAGTTATATAAGGTAGCAAAAAACATAGAATAAGAAACAATATACAGCATATGTATATCTCGCATGCAAAAAAAGATAACTAAAATTCTGAATATCTAAACAAAAAAATTCTTTTTATGGTTATTTTTGTAGGGATTCAACATCGTACAAATTATCTCAAAGTAAGAAGTCAAGGTGTTAAAAATGAATAAGGTTTTCTGTAACGTCTCATGCCAATTTAACAAATTATTTTAGTTACGCCACATTTGTTCCGACAATCGATATCATCTCAACGATAGGTTTCTTTGCCAATATACAGTGTCTATTGGGGGGTAGCTTAGACACACATTTTGATATGTTTTGATTTGCACATAAGTGGATAACAGCATCGGCAGGTGAGCCACTCTTTGATTCCAGTAACTTGGGTTGCATAAGTATTCCTTCGTTGTCTTTCGATATTGATATACAGTGTGCGGCAAAACTCAGTTTACGCTGTCGGGTATTCGTGCATGCGCGTTTTTTTTTTTTTAATTTTTGATGTTATATCTTTACGGAAATAAATTTTTTTGCCATTATTTTTTTTGCGTTTTTCTCTCATATGCAAATAGGTAAACTGACTTTTGCCGCACCCGGTATAACAACAGAAGCATGGCACTATACGCTATACAGGTGTTATTAAAAGAATAATCTCTCAAGCTTTCTGTTTCCAAAGGTCAGTTTGTCCAAGTTTACACTGCTATGAGAGTCCAGCCCGCATCGTGTACAAATAGCTTTGCAATGTCTTTCTAAGATTCTCCTTCCTTGACACGTCTAGTTCAATATAACGTAGGCTAGGAACTTATTTTGAAGGGCTACCGGAGACAATGCCATTAATATCGTAAGCTGTATCCTGGACTGTCATACTATTATGGTATAATCTGCAAAGAATAATGATGAGTATACAACCAAACAATAATCGTAAACTTACCCAAACAACAATGCGCATATTCACAACAGATAATACATAGTCGTATATTTTCCAATTTTTCCCTGACTGTTGTGAGTGCCGAAATTGCGGCGGGCGCGCACGACCGGCGCGCGTTAGGACTAATGCGATTGTCTCGTAGGACTCGTGAGACGGTCCCTATTATACATGTATAGGGGGTTAGCATATAAAAATTTGGCCAATAATAATTTAACCATTTGACCCATAAAGACCTATTTCCGCTAAAATCTCAAAAAAAATTTTCGGCACGATTACAATACTTTACATACTGCGTATGATAAAGTAAAAAAAAAATGTGCAATATATGTTTATAAATGTACATCAGAATAAATATTGCATTTACAGGCTGTCCGGAAAGGGACAGCCTGTAATAGGACCCGTAATTTAGGGTGACCAACCGTCCCGATTTGGGCGGGACAGTCCCGAATTTTAACAACTCGTCCCGACTTGTAAAGCGTCCCGAATTTTGTCCCGATTTTTGAAAATATTATCCTTATGTCCAGGATTTTGTAAAACAATTCGAATTTCCAAGATATCCATGAACATAAATTAGATTCCAAATTATTATCTGAAAGAAGGGTTGTCTATCTACAACGAATTTTAACCGCAACCTTAATAATTATGTGAACACGCGTAGTTAATAGCCGGTTGGTGGGTGACAATCTAGTCCTTGTGACAAACGGTGTACAAACGGTGCATATTACTTATAATAAAACTAATCTGACTTAAATAAAAATGCATGTTAAGTATCGTTTACATCCACTTAACTTAACGTAAGGTACGAAAACTTAAGAATTAGTGAAAGTTCAACTCCATTGAATTATATGTGTTTGTTTACATTCACTTAACGTAGAAAAAATTAACGTAACGTACGGAATTGTTCACTCAACTTCAACTTAGCAGAATCCGCGAGCTAAGTGCACCAATCACAGGCTCTTGATTTTGACAATTCGGATGACGGTGACATAAAAATAACCTAAAAATTCACTCAGGTGTCTTTAACTTTATTATCTTTCTGTTGTTTGGCAATATTTTTAGCACGATACACGGATTTTTATCATGCTTGATGGAACCTTAATCCAATTTGTGCGTATATAAACATATTTGTATGATAAAAGCCACAATAAAAGCGACAGATTTCATATGGTGACAATATCAGTCACTGTCAAATGCGCATGTCAAACACCCTACGGTAAGTGAATGTAAATGGAACCGATGAAAGTTTCGTACGTTAATTATAATTTTTCGTACGTTACGTTAAGTTAAGTGGTTGTAAACGATACTTTAGTCTTTTGTGGAATCGTTTGGGCGGTGTAAGATTTAGTGGCCAGGTCGCGTTGGATTATTTTTATTTGATTTTCAAATAGAATCAGTCACCAAAATACAAAACATATTTTTGTTATTATCAGATTTCTATTTTACACATTAGTTGGTATTCATAAAATGTGCCATAGTAAATCACAGATATATTGAACCTAATAATTTGGAATGAAGGAGAAAAATATATGTTACCGATTTATTTTATTCTGTTCTTGGGATTTCTTCTATCTAGATTAATTTCTTCCAAAAATATGGAACACAAAGACAGAAAATGCAAATGCACGTTCAATGACAACTCTTTCGTTTTTTTTTTTTGAAAATGACTAGGCCTAATTCCCAATCAGAACTAAAATGCAGTTTTATATCGGCAGAGGTCGCCGAAGCGATGTTGCAAAACATACATCGAATAAACAGAAGCAATGCATGATGTAGCAAGTTCATCGAAATTAAGTACTTATTTTAGAGCCGTAACAATAGGGAAACCAGGGACCCAATTCTCGTCATCTTTTTGAAGCGAATGCCTGACTTTTCGAATGGAGTAGGGATATCACCGGTTGCCCGTATCCATGAGCAATTTTCCTTGTTGCTAAGAACAATAACACACGCGCCACGCCCATACGTTCCCATTCGTTTGATTGAAAAGTATGGGCCTGTGGTATGGGCGTTGCGCGTGCCTTATTGTTCTTAGCAACAACCTAGATACGAACCAGAGGGCAACCGGTGATATCCCTACTCCATTTGAAAAGTCACGCATTCGCTTCAAAAAGATGACGAGAATTGGGTCCCAGAAAAGATTTTGGCCTGCAAACAAGGCACATATGCAGACCACTATCTGTATGACAACCAAAATTTTCGATTAATAGACTGGAGGTCAAAACTTCTAATGTAAATGTTTGAAAAGAAGATTGTCTCGTACGAACTAACATAGAAGCAAGTATAACAAATGTGTTTTAACCTCTAGTAAAGAAAAAGTTGAGAAGAAATGTGAGGAAATGCAATTTCGTGACAATATTTCCTGACACATCTAGCCAGAGACATAAAAATACTCCCTCTCCTGGTTAGATACTTTGATGTCCAAAAATGTATTCAAATAAATATTTAAATGTTCACGAAAATATTCGCGAGACGGATGAAGAATTGTCTAATAAAATTATGGATTCATTGCAGCAGACAGTACAAATACCAATTTTGGCGGTACAGAACGAAAAGGAGAGAACAATGGTTTTAAAAAAATAAGAGATCGTCTAGATGGGAAGAATAGAAAAGTAATAGTGTAATTTGTAAAAGTTAAAGAAACTTTATTAAATTTTATTATATTTTGTTTTATTTTATTTATTCTGATATAAGTATGTTTCAAAATTTGCATACAGTTTATTTAATGATTATTTTTAGTTAAAAAATACTATCATAATAAAAATGTTGTTTTAAGTTAGGTTCTTGTGGTACAATTTGTAAAAATTGTAGAATTGTGTTTGATTTATGTTGTGTTATGTTTCTTTTTTTGTTTTAACTAGTGAAAGTTAAAGTATGTTTGTTTTATTTATATTGTCATTTCTTAAGCTTCTTTTCTTTTATTGAAAGTGAAAACGTATATTATAGGTCATAGTAAACATTTGCTGTTGTCAATTTACCCAATGGTACAAATTGTTTATAGTTCAGCACGTTTCGCTGAATGTTTTCCACTAACCCAACCCAACCCAACCCCGATCCCCAAGCGTCCCGATTTGGCAATTGAAAAAGTTGGCCACCCTACCGTAATTGGACCGTATATTCTTCATGTCAAATGAGACCGATTAAACCAAAAATTCCATAGTAAAAAGTGCTTCCTTAAGAAGTTATAAGGTGTTAAAGATGTGTTTTGCGTATATTTCTGAAAAGAAACGGCCGACCAAGCTGAAAAGTGGTACCCTTAGGCTTTTGGAGACACCAAAATTGATCAAATTGAATAGAAAATTGATAAGAGTATTAGGATATTTGCATATTGTTGAGGGAGCTGTTGGCAGCTTTTCTGGGGGAGTTTTATTACGATATTTTTCTACTTTGCGTTCGTTATGAACTCACAACGAAACGGGTTTCGGTGTCGTTATGAAAACATTATATGAAACAACTCTATATTGTAAGATGACAACCGGAATTTTCGAAATGTATGTAAATTTAGTGTCGCAAAGTAGAAAAAATAGTATATAACACTCGTTTTATAAGACGTATTGACGCACTCGTTCCAAAACTACTCGTGCGCTAATTTTTGTCTTATAAAACTTGTATTAAAATATACTATTTTATTATTATTATGACTTTGCGTGGTATGACTAAAAATTGTGATGCGTACGTTAAGTTGACATAAAAATGTTTACCTATTTTTTGGCGCTAAAATCCACCGTTTTCAAGAAAAACGCAATTAAACTTGTGATGTATTTGCTAGAAGCTATGTCGTTATATATAATGAAACTTAATTTTCACTTATTCTTAGTTTATAAATTTATAAGGTTTTCCAGATGTCCACCGTTTTGTTCACCACATCTTTCACAACGTTTTCCTAAATTTTGTCGTACTTTCCAATTTCATTTCCTGCGTCAATAATCCTTCTGTGTAAATCTTGCCTAGTATCACTGACTTGCCGGTATACAATAGATGTGGTTTAAATAGTTTCGCACACCTGGCGGGAAATGCGCGGCAGCACCATCGTGCATAAACCATAAACTCCTACGCAGGTTTAAAGGGATGTCTTCTAATAAGGTAGTCATACGGCTAGGATTCGTACTGCTAAAATACGAGTACGGTCGCGGACGTGTTGCGGTTTTTCGCTATTTCTTGAGAAAGTGATATTTATTTTCGTTGAAGAGGGTCAATAATTAATATTATCGATATTTAGACGTTTGTTCCCTGGTATTTCATATTATCTATGTGGAATTCGAGTATTGTATAATTATTATTTTTATTAAAATGTGAATAACAGAAGGCCGAAAATTAATAATTATCGTAATTTGTCTAAATTCAGCCATTTTGAAGATTTTTCAAGACTTTCAAAAAGAATGTTTGGCTAAAAACTACGAAAATAGCTGCTGTGACGCGCACGCCACTAGTTGTGCAGTTTCGTAGCGTCATCCTGCGTTCGCGGGTAGCAACGTCCGGAACTACTGTCTACTATGTCATCGCAATTTTATGATTTTCTTGCGGAGGCCACGGGCATCAGCATCTCGAATCAGGTGTTCTCAATCCAATATATACATGTCAACTTTAAAATGAAAGTAATTAAAAAGTGTTGCATATAGTTTTATCCGTTTTTATTTCAGAAGGCTTTTGGTGCAGTCTTGCATTAGTAGGTTGTAAGTTGGGTTGTAAGTAGGCATCTACAAAAGTGAGGTTAATCTATTGTCATAAGTAAAAAAAACGTCAATAACGTCAATCAGTCAGAACGAGTTGCTAATTACGTGAGTGTCGATATGGACAACGATACGTTAGCTGCATTTACTTTATTAGAGGAGGAAGAGGACGATGATATTAGGCTTTTGTTAACCAATGCGGGAATCTACAAATTTATTGTATAAATCACGGAATGTAGAATGTTTCGCAGTAATACATACTCATTTCGAGAAAAATTTTCAGACATTGTTCTGTATAAAACTAAATTTTTATATTTGAAACAATCTTCAACTGTACGGTTTGACGTACCGACTCGTATCTCAGCAATGTCACCACTTGTCACAATCAGTCACAATTAAAATCATTATAGCCATCTAAATTTTAGTGCATTTAAAAAATAAAATCCAGTTCACACTAGGAAAAGCCATCGGAAATGTCACCAGATATTTTAGCGGTTAATAAATTTGAATTTCCGGGACGAAACCGCTGTCATTTAAATGCATTGTAGCAGTGCTAGGCAACCGGACGTGGCCGTAACCGTGGCCGCGGACGCAGCCGTCGCTACCAATCTACACCGCGTACCACTTTACAGCGTGATCAGCTATTTCTTTTCTGAAATATACGCAAAACAAGATATACAGGTGTTTCAGAAATAACGGCCAACCTTGAAGGAGCACATTCACCAAGGACAGAGAAGCAATTTTGGTCAAATAACCTATAGTCTATTTCAAAGTTTTATGTACTAACAAAATTGTATTGAAGAATTCGTCTAACGCCGGCCCTGGTAAATAGCCGAACGCGCATGACTTGACTACGGTTGCAAAAGACCGTACAAACAATTAAAAAATAGAGAGATTAGTACCTACCTAATCCAGAAATGTGATGCGGATTTACAAACGTTGTGATTATTAAGCGTTATCGCCGAACAAAACAAAACGACTCAACACAGCAACTAGGCTTCTCGGCCGTACAAAGTTATGTCGCTTTCTAGCCATAGAATTGCAATTCAATACTACACAAATCACTACACAAATACACCAACATTAAGATTCCAAAATCCAAATGATTTTTATTGTTGATAAACCAAGAAACAGCTGACTGACCATGACCACGCTTGTATACGTTCCTATCAACCTGGCGAATGTAGGTCATTGTCGTTCAGCGAGAATGGCCGCAGTGGGGCGAGACCGAATGTTCCCCGCGGCGTTGATTTGTCACCAGTTGCAACACAACTGTAGTGGATTGTGGTCGACTCTCTTCCGCTGGTCAGGGACGGACTCCGTCTTTCTTCATTAATTTTCTCAATAATACGTAAAGTTAGACCATACGTTATTTGACAAAACATGCTTATTACGTCCTTGGGCATATGCTCCTTCAAGGTTAGCCGTTATTTCTGAAACACCCTGTATATTTTCTATGTTTAATACCTTATAACTTCTTAAGGAAGCACTTTTTACTATAAGATATTTGGTTTAATCGGTCCCATTTGCATCAAGAATATACGGTTAAGCTGGGTCCCATTACTTTCCGGACACTCTGTATATGCATTTATATATTTTTCCGTCCATCGTTTATTTATGAGTCATTTTAGTCAGGGCCGGCCCGAGGCGGGTTCAGCGCGTTCCCCTGAACCCGGCAACGCACCGTAGACGGCCCCGCAAATAAAGAAAGAGCTACAGTTTCTTATAAACAATTGTGTAAAACATACCGAAGAAAAAATAAAGACATCAATAATACAGGAATAATTAACCTTTCCACCAACAATAATAAAGTAAATTATATTCAGCAATCTTTCAGAAACATACTCCATTTTTGTTTTGTTTATAACTTATTGGGTTTTGGATTACTTTTGTTGTACCTACTATTGCAAATGCAATTTTATGGCCTTGGATTTTTGACAAGAACTGAGTTAAAGATCCTTTTTTCCAATAGGCAATTTTGAGAGATTTCTTTGCGCGGGACACAAATCCTGTCTCAAACATTTTACTTTCGCACCATCTAGCGTTTATGGGTTTGTTATGTTGGAACGCCCGGGAACATCACTTAAGGTGGTAAAAATTTACGTTAGAGCGAACTTTGTACCTTTGCTAATAATAAAAAATCTGATGTGGCCAGGCACATGACTTTATCATACAATATATAAAATTAATAGTTTAGCTACATGAGAATCTATTTTATTGAGATAAATCGTAGGTATTGTCAAATTATCAGCATTTTACACTACCTATACTACGACATCAGAATAATAGTTATTTATGTCACAAGTGCCGAAAGTATGGAATAGCGCGACGAGCGGTAATGCGGCGCGTTGCATGTGAGCGAGGCGCGCTATCTAGTTTTCGGCAGGAGTGACACCAACGTTAATTGTCTTGCTTTATGAAAAATATATACTTAAATAAAATGGTTGTATTTCTGTGTAGGAAATGTTAGGTTGGTACCACTTTGACGAAACATCAAGTTTAAAAAGCTAATTCAAATTCTGACAGATTTATATTTTGTTCATAGAGTTCGTAGAGGTCACATCCGTACCAACAATCTAAAATAAAACTACACTCATCGCTATACTTTATTTACAATTTTCTTAATTTATCGTTTTAGAATTAGATATGAAGACGGGTTGATATTTCTTATAAACAAACAATCAAATTGGTGATTTATTTTATTTGGAATTTGTACTTTGTATTTTGCTGCACTAGGGCGGCAACGTTCCATAGCGGTTCTCCAACGTCTGATGAAATCAGTTGTTTTCGACTGTGACAGCACAAAAAATATTTGTCAAAATCCTGGCTACTATTTAGTTTCATATCAATGCAGATGCGACCGATCTCGATCAAATATAATTTGCTCTTGTAGCTAAACTATTAATTTTACCAAAAAAAGTCATAGGCATAAATTATTCAAAATTTCCTCTACTTTAATTTATTATTTAACTATTTTGACGAAATTACAGAAATGGCAGCTCATTTTCAAAATCCTTGAAAAAGGCTTAGAATAACCTACCATTTTCTTTGGACCCTTTTGAACCAAAAGCTTTTCAGCTCTAAGTTAGGTCATGAAACTTCTAAATATGACCTTTCGTCCCGATACCTTTAGTAGTTTCTCCGGAATCGCCGCCACAAAAATCGTTTACACACAGACACACACACAGACATTTTTTTGTACCTTGGTCAAAATTGTTCAGGGGACCCAAAAAGACCTATTTCCACTAAAATCTCAATTTTTTTTTTGTAGATACTGTTTACGAAAGAAACCATAATTAGTTATGACATAGCTGCCTTAACTGTAAACATGACGATAATTGCAGGTAATAGTTTTGTAATTAGTTAGTAGAGAAGGCAAGTGATATTATATCGATAGTCAATGATTTAGCGCATCTCATGATGGCGATTGTAAGCTCTTTACTTTAAGTCAGTTATAGATAGTAAACTGTCAAAACATATTTCTTCCATAAATCGGGATCATATGGTTTAATTTCGTAAACCATATCGCTGAGTAAGATTTCTTTCCAACGAAAGATGTTTAATTTTTAAATATCTATCCAATGATACCACACACGACCTAGAATTTATTTTGAAATTCTAAAACTTAGTGCAGTTATAACTCCTTGTATTAACTACCTCCGGTACGTTCCGGAAATGAAAATTGTTATAATTAAAGTCTTCATGATGGCTTATTCTATGTTAATTTCTTCCCGAATTTTTGTGGAGTCATATACCAGGAAATAAGCCTTGGATAAAACTGGTTATAATTACAGATATAAACATTATACAATCCCATTGGTATTTAGATTTTTTTAGATGTTTTATATATGTATTTGCAGGTGTAATATTATCATATGCACATGGTTTCAGTATTTTAACACAAACTTTGTTTCTCAGTTTCAATCCTGTCAAAAACAACACCATTTTACATAATTTTTTAACTATTTTTCTTATATTCATAGGTGTAGTATTATTATACTCACTAGGTTTCAGAACTTTAAGACTAAATTTGTTTCTAAACCACCCCCAAAACCCACCCCATACGTGCTAAATTTTTTTACTATTTTTCCAGCACTTGCAGTTATAAAATAATAATACTCACAAGATTTCAGAATGTTCACGCCAAATATATGTTTCAACACCGTTCAAACATCCCCTATATGGCAGAGATTTTTGTTCATAATTTTTCTGCGTATTAACTACTATTTAAAGCCCATTTACAAAAAAAAAAGTGAAATAAACTAAACTTGGGTAAATTGGCATTGTCTTTTCAAATAGCGTTGAAGACTAGGAAATGCAAACTGTGAATAAAACATGAAAAGTATTATAAATTGTAATAACATTATTATATCACACTGGCCTACAAAATTTGACCGACTTAAACTTGCCTTACAAATGCCAACTGATACGTATAGAAAATGCGTACAATTAGTTGTAATATAGCAAACGATGTTAAATTAATTATTTTTGTGTGTAAAGACAGCAATAGAGCCATATGTATTACTTCTAACCTTGTACACAATTTCGACACACAGGTCCGATTTAACGTGCTATATTTACATGTACCTAATTCCGACACCCCTAAATTTGTAAATATTAGTGGTTAAAACTACTGTTATCCTGTATAGATGTAAAAAGAAGTCGAAATGCAGTTACCTTATAAGGAAAAATCAACTTTTAGTATAACACTATCGAAATCAGTCAAACTTTTAGGTTATATTCTGACTGTTAGAAAATTGGTAGAATAAGAAACCATTGTGGGTTGATAAGTGTTATGTCAAATCAACAAACCGGATGTCCTAAAATAAAGTTCGATCTTGTAGATTTCTTATTTTATTCAACTAAACACAAATATGTCGGACTTTAGGACAGTATCTGAATATGGACGTTTACCTTATTATTTTTGATAATGATAACTGCAGCTTTTACTTCGCCACTCTATATTTGTGGTTTTATGATTTTATAAAAGCGTTTCAATGGGTAAGGGAATATTATGTAATATTATGTATTTATGAACTCTTATTTTATACAACTAAACAGAAATATGTCGGAATTTAGGACAGTGTCTCTCCGAGTTTTTTCCATTCGCCAGTTCTAAAATGCAGCGCGGAGACAATCGCCAACAAAATCCCGTATGCGCATGGCAAAATTTTCTGGACTTTCGCTGGAGGTGGTCAGTACCATCTCCAGAGATTCTCCAGCAATAGTCCAGTCATTCTAGATTTTTGATATACGTTGTATTGTTTGATATTAGAACTGTCATGTCCAATGTCAACTGACAATTGACCAAACAATCGTTTGATATTAGAATGGACAACACACCGCCGGCGATTTGCCAGGGTGGAGATCGACTATGCAATCAATTTTATGTCCTGTCGCCACACCAGCAGGCTTGCCGAAAAAACTACAGCAAGTCGCCGGAGGTCGACTATGCATACGGGCCTAAGATTGGTTAAAAAATCGATGCAGGAAGTATCTTTAAACAGATAAAATGCACTTACGTCATTTCAAATGTTGTTTGTTCGTCAACCAATTCCGTGCTGTCTATCTCCTCTTTTTTAACAGCGGCTAAGAATAAATTTACAACGCAAGTTAGAATTTAAAAGTCGCAGCAATAAATCATTAAGCTTACTCGGGTCAACGCCTAATCTGTCATTGGGATTTACAATGTTCTTGCAGATCTTAACATGGTTTGTTAACAAATTTTCTTCGCTAAAGTTGAACCCACATAAACTGCAAGACCAAGGGAAGTCCTCAATAACGTCAGTTCTGTCCTGCTTGTTTGATGTTTGTTCCTGAAGTAAACTCATATCGCTTTCAAATTTCCACAAACCTATAATATAAAACACGGTCAATATACTATAATATTTCTAAATTTCTCTCATACCGGATTAAATTATTGTAATATATACTACTTACAACTATCTTCGTTAAAATATGTGCGACTTCTCAGGTTCTTCCAAAGAAAATGGCGGAATTGTTGATATATAATATGCTATACCCTTGAATGTCAACGGGATTCTAGGAAACTGTAATGGATTCTGCATTAGTTGTACGCTACTCGGTAGAGATGGCGCTGTAACCATTACTCGCTTTTAGGTTCTAAACGAAGAGATTAATTTTTACTTTATCATACGCAGTATGATGAAGTATTGTAATCGTGCCGAAAAAAAACTTTGAGATTTTAGCTGAAATAGGTCTTTATGGGTCCCCTGAACATTTTTGACCAAGGTAAAAAAAAATGTCTGTGTGTGTGTGTGTGTGTGTGTGTGTGTGTGTGTGTGTGTATGTGTGTGTGTATGTATGTGTGTATCCGTTTTTTGTGACGACGATTCCGGGGAAACTACTAAAGGTATCGGGACGAACGTGCGTATTTAGAAGTTTTATGACCAAACTTAGAGCTGAAAAGCTTTTGGTTCAAAAAGGTCCAAAGGAACTGGTAGTTTATTCTAAGCCCTTTTCAAGGATTTTGCAGATGAGCCGCTATTTCTGTAATTGCGTCAAAATAGTTAAATAATAAATTAAAGCAGAGGAAATTTTGAATAATTTATGCCTATGACATTTTTTGGTAAAATTAATAGTTTAGCTGCAAGAGCAAATTCTATTTGATCGAGATCGGTCGCATCTGCATTGATATGAAACTGCATAGTAGCCAGGATTTTGACAAATATTTTTTTTTGTGTTGTCACCGCTGAAATTTCTATGGCTGTCACCACGCTGTCACACTCGGAGAACCGCTATGGAACGTCATCCACAGTGTCATGAACGAATATAAATCTGTCAGAATTTGAATTAGCTTTTCAAACTTGACATTTCGTAGAAGTGGTATGAACCTAACATTTTCTATACCGAAATATAACCATTTTTGATTTTTTTTTAAAATACGTATTTCTCAAAAAGCAACACAAAAAACGTTGATGTCACTGCTGTCGAAAACTACATAGCGCGACTCGCTCACATGCGACGACGACGCTCCGTCATCGGTGACGCGCCGCATCACCGATCGGTGTGCTATTCCGTACTTTCGGCACTTGTGATTTAAGCAACTATTATTCTGATGACAGTAGGTAGCGTCAAATGCTGATGCTTTGACAATACCTTCGATTGATACTATTGACTATCAAAATATCTGTCAAATCCTGGCTAACTAGTTTAATTTTAATGCAGACACAATTTATCTCAGTCAAATAGATTCTCATACAGCTAAACTATTAATTTTATATATTGTATGATAAAGTCATGTGCCTGGCCACATCAGATTTTTTTTTAGTAAAGATGAAAGTAGACTAACCCAGAGATTAGTAATTAAAGATAGGAAGCGATGCGACCGTGGCGATATTACCGCCATCTATCGTCTCAGATGTTAACTAACCGCTCTATGACGTGACTGAAATGTCATGTCATGTGTTTAAAACGCACTTTTTGCAACGTCATTTTGACTTAAAGTTACATTTGTGATTTCATTCCTTTTGCAAAAGTTGACATGAGTCGTGGCACTTATTGTATTTATAATTTATGTCACAAAAATAAGTTCGATAACAGGGCTGTGGCATTCTTTGCATTAACAAAGGATCGTTCGCTGTAAGTAAAAATCATACCTATACCTGTGCAGAGATTAGTAAATATTTACTAATCTCTGGATCTGTGTTCTTGCCTTTTTCTGACTGAGCTCTGGAACTAGTAGCATTGCTTTTGTATACTCATACACAGTGCTAGTAATAAGTAAGATAGAGCAATTTTTAAAGCAAGAATAGCAAGAAAAGCATCTTACTGACTTTTTTTGGTATTACAGAACTAAGCAATGGATAGTAAATACGCTTCTACTTCTGGTTTTTGATGCTGACGGTGTGCCCGCGCATTTCCCCCCAGGAAGAAATTAAGTTGGCAACTGCTTTGTTAAATGCCTAATTAGTATCAAATTAAATGTAATTGATAAAAGATAGGTGTGAGAATGATATGCATTCATTGAAAACTTAATAATTCTATGCAAGTGAACATGAAAGCCAAAATACCCACTGTGTTTTTAGGTTAGGACAGTTCAGCAAATTTTACAAAATACATAAAACAGGTATACCCGCCGCAAGCTTCCTTGAGTTGGGACACGTAGGTACAGCACGCTTCATGATTAAAGCCGAAATTGGTAATTTTACTTGGAACGCGTGTTATCTGGGGATTTTAAGCAATATTATGTTACTAGATCTGACAGCGGCGGCAAGTCTTCTGCGCATGCTGCCTAGCGTTTTGGGTCAGAAGTAGAAGCGTCTATTCAAAAAAACATATCCGCGATTCCTTTTGAAACCAGGAGCTGTACCTGGTTTCTGCAGATATGGATGATGCTAAGAAAAGTAGAGAAGACCAAATAATAAGAAAAGACAAAATAATGCATATAAGAAACGCACAATATTAAAATTTACCGCCACATCCCGACGTTAATCGATCAGAGCGCCACCTAACGTCTCAGATGTTAACCAGGTCGAAAATGTCGCTAAAACGAACGAAAGAGTCGCCCCCTGGTGGTAAAAGAGTGAGTTACTCTGAACGGGATATGTGAGGATACGTATTGGATGAAAACATGGAAAGCGCAATGAAAATAAACAATAAGAGCAACAATTATTGTTGTTCCTCAATATAGTTTATTTTATAGTGAGGCATTGACATTCCACAGATTTCCCCAGATAGACCGTTACAAAACGAGTGGCGCCGTGTTTTAAAAATTGGAAAATCGATATCAAGCCACATGTTGTGCGCAAAACATTTTAAAAACGATGACAATTGTTTCAATCGAGGTGAGTACTTGGCACCACTTAGGTTCTGCATATTACTTATTCAAATTCAGTATTATTTTAATATTGCAGTCCTAACCTAACAAAATCGGAAGCTGAAGAGAGCAACAATACCTTGTTGTACGTTCCAAAAACTTTGGAATAAAGCGGAATGCACTTTTGGTAGAAAGTAGAGAAAGAACACTTAAAAATCGTTGACGTAGATAAGTAACTATATTTTGTGAAGCCAAATTAAATAATTAATGTTGTTGTAGAGATTGTAATAGACAAATAGAACCATGAAGAAACAACCAAGGAAAATATTATGTCAACAGTTGTAATGAAGAAAGGTACACACAAAAATACAAGTAGGATTATAACAGTTCTCGATTATCCGAGTTAATCGGGGCAGGTACTGGCTTTACATAAACAAAATCTTGGCTATGTATATATAGACGGTGGAAGCCCTCTTGCATAACCAATTTGTCCAAATTTACAATCCCAGTTTGATTGATTTTCCAACCATTTTCTTTAACAAAATATTACGTTTTATGTAATAATATTCATAAATGTTCTCTTTTTCTGAATTAATAAAATAAAACCAAACTTAATAGAGCTTTTGTTTAAACTGTATGCAGTTTACATTACTACTACACATATGTACGCTACGAAAATTTTTCAGTGGACGGACCACGCTTAAATATTTTTTTTTACATTTGACGTTACGTTTCGGAACAATCGAAAAAGTATAATGCTTTGAATGACTCGTTCGACATGCACTTTTGCCCTAGCAATTTCAGATTCATTTAATTGGGGTTTCCTTCTTAGAAAAGGGGGTCAAATTAATTTTATATTTAGTTCTGCACACTCAATTACCAATCCTTTGCAAATACGGACGTTTCCTTTTTTCCCCAAACTTGTTTGACGTCTGTATAACGTCACATATCAGGTTATCGAAGCTGTAAACAATTTTATGAATAATAGTTGGTTTACTCTACAATGTTTAAATACTTGGAAATAATGAAGGTATTCCCATTATGCTTGCATTTATGGCTTGCACCCGATTTGCAGGAGCATCTGCATTTCCACTGCTTGTGATCTAAAACCCACTAACTTGTACATACAAATTATTACGATGATAATTATCATTATACATACCACTTGCATTTAAAAATAGAATTTCTACAATATGCCGGTCAACTGCTAACTTTAAGATTAGACACTTCGCGATTTTCGCCAATATAACCGCAACCAATAGTATGTCCAGCCGCAAACAGTTTTTGCCTTCTTCAAGGTACTATTGTATGTCTAAGATTTATTCCGTTTAGAACGGCCATAACTATTTTTTGCAGCGCCCTCTACATTTGGTCGTTCAGGCGACTTTTTTACTAATCTCTGGACAAACCGTTTATGTTTATCATGAAACTGAATAAATACAAAACAACATAACACTGTCTCAACAAGAGCGCGTTAGTTGAATTTTATAATAAACATGATTTTCTTTAGCAAAGTACTGAAATATTGATTGCTTCATAATGTAGACATTCGGGTATTATGTATGGAACAACACATCCAGTAAATGGACGCGACGTCGTTGAAAATGAGCCTCATCGCCGAAGATTATTTTGTCCGCAAAGTTCAATGGTCCAATTAGTGAACTCTTTTCGCTGTGCATGGTCTGGTGCGAGGGCGTATCGTGTGTTTTATTGAACCTGTACTTTCGAATTTTGCGACTATTCTTGTCGCTGTGGATGAATTTGAAGTATTATATCTACCAAAAATTCAACGCTATTTACGAATTGTAGCAACCAAACTTTCACCATTTTGATAGTAATATTTAACAATAAGGACACGTTGTTGGTTCGTGCAGCTCCATATTTACTAACTGCCTTCTGTCTCTTATCGACCTGTCTCACAAGTTGACATAGCGAATCGTAACAGCCAAAATAGCGCGCAATTTCAATCTTGCGCGCTTATTGACTCATTATATAGGTAATTATTGACGGAATATAAATATGTATAGAACTATTAACAAAAGGAAATGCTGGTATTTATATTCCCGCGTATGCTCGAGCCTGGAAATGGCGGCCGCTAGTATATTATGAATTAAATAATAGTGAAGATTAATTACAAATTTTCTATTATTTTTTAGGATTTCTATTGCATGTTCAGCAAAACTTAGATGGCTACTCTGCCTTTCAAGGTAAATAACGTCTCATAAACAAAACAAAAATCTTTTAAAACATTTTTATTGCATGCATCTGAGTAATTTGTAATATATATATATATATATATATATATATATATATATATATATATATATATATATATATATATATATATATATAAACGAGGAAACTTATAGTGGGAATTCAGTCAAAGATTTTTGGTTTTTAAGTTTTTATTCCTTAACCAATATTTCGGACAATATTTTGTCCTTCTTCAGGGTTCGGAAAAGTTAATATATAAATATAAAATACATGAAACGTGTCAAAAGTTTAGAAAAGTTTATAAACAATTCAAACCCTGAAGAAGGACAAAATATTGTCCGAAATATTGGTTAAGGAATAAAAACTTAAAAACCAAAAATCTTTGACTGAATTCCCACTATAAGTTTCCTCGTTTAATAACTAACAGTCATTAAATTTTGAAAATATATATATATATATATATATATATATATATATATATATATATATATATATATATATATATATATATATATATATATATATATATATATATATATACAGGGTCCTGCAACTAAGCTCCCGTCTTCTGTAGCTCACTTACTCATTAAGCTAAGAGTTTGACATTTTGCAGGCTTACCCTGTACTTCAAGGTACAATTCAAGAAATTATTTTTTATTATACAGGATGTTCCAAAAATGTGCAACGCCATGGTAATATATTTTTTTAAATTGCATGCTATACATTTTTCTACACATTTGGAAGCCTTTTACGGTTGCCTACATATCACCAAAATTTTATTGAAATCGGTTGAGGGACCGCAGCGGAAAAAAATAAAAACAAAAAAATTGATTTTGCATCGTAGGCTTTAAAAATCAATAAAAACCACAAAATGCACCTCGTTAATAAAATTTTGCGACGTGCTTATTAAGTTAGATGTAATAGTCTCGTTAACCAAGTGACATTGATCCAAATTACACAGGGTGACCAAAATCGGGTGTCAAACTTGTCAAACTTCAAAGCGCGCTATTGTTCTTATTTTAAATTGGAACCCATAATTTTTTTTAGGTAAAACGATGCGGAATTAAAGAATAAATATTGTTTCTGAATACAACCCCATCACAATTCCCAATATTTTAAAAGTTATTCACCAATAACTCATTTTTCAACGTTTCCAACGGCAATTTTATGTAATAAATATCGTACGTGGCGTTGAAAAACAATTTATTACATAAAATATAACGCAGAGAGGTATTTTAGATTTTACTGTACTTAATTAAGTAGTTATTCAATTGCTAAATTTACTGCATAATTTACCTATAGCCACATTTCCGTCCTTACCGCTATAGGTAAATTATGCAGTAAATTTAGCATTTGAATAACTACTTAATTAAGTACACTCAAATCTAAAATACGTCTTTTATTTTTTATGAAATAAATTGTTTTTCAATACCGCGTACGATATTTATTATCTAAAATTGCCGTTGGAAACGTTGAAAAATTAGTTATTGGCGAATAAGTTTTAAAATATTGGGAATTGTTATGGGGTTGTATTTAGAAACAATGTTTATTTTTTAATTCTGCATCATTTCACATAAAAAAAATTATGGGTTCCAATTTAAAATAAGAACTATAACACGCTTTGAAGTTTGACAGGTTTGACACTCGATTTTGGTCACCCTATATAATTTGGATCAATGTCACTTGGTTAACGAGACTATTACATCTAACTTAATAAGCACGTCGCAAAATTTTATTAACGAGGTGCATTTTGTGGTTTTTATTGATTTTTAAAGCCTACGATGCAAAATCAATTTTTTTTTGTTTTTATTTTTTTCCGCTGCGGTCACTCAACCGATTTCAATAAAATTTTGGTGATATGTAGGCAACCATAAAAGGCTTCGAAATGTGTAGAAAAATTTATAGCATGCAATTTAAAAAAATATATTACCATGGCGTTGCACATTTTTGGAACACCCTGTATAATAAAAAATATTTTCTTGAATTGTACCTTGAAGTACAGGGTAAGCCTGCAAAATGTCAAACTGTTAGCTTAATGAGTAAGTGAGCTACAGAAGACGGGAGCTTAGTTGCAGGACCCTGTATATATATAAGAAGAAAGGTAATTTTTCGGGCAATTCCGTCATACGAAGAAGCAACCGTAGACACGTTCGTATGACGGAATTGCCCGAAAAATTACCTTTCTCCTTGAATACCTTACCGTCGATAAACCTGTTTTCCATATATATATATATATATATATATATATATATATATATATATATATATATATATATATATATATATATGGGACGTTCTTTCTCAAACGGAACAAAGCTCTGCCCAAAGTTCCTTTTGATTGATTATAATGATTTTGGGCAAAACATTTTTGTTTTTTAATCCTATTTCAGGGCCCGTTGGGCCTTTTTGAAAATTTAAAAATGGTGGCTCAAAATGGCGGCTAGAAATTAAAGATAAATCAAATGCTCGGATAAAAAAATTATAGAAAATGAAATACGCGATCGATCTCGTTCTTTTTTGGCTTAAATTGTTGGTCATGGATCAATATAAAAGGCTGATATGGTAGAATAGTGAAAGCAATATGGCGGGTCTAAGATGGTGGACAAGAAACAATAATCAAATGTTTTGCGCCAAATTAGGTTTGGATGTGTTTAGGTGGGAGGTTTGGGGTCGCTGGTCACAAATCAGTATTTAGCTTTTCGGAATTCAAGATGCCGGATTCAAGATGGCGGGCGAAATTTTTAGAAAACCCACAGATACCTCAATTATTATTCTATACAACCACAATCATACAAAATAAACGTTATTAGAGGACTTTCTGACCGTGCAATTAAGCTAACAAGTATTGACTACCGGAAAGAACGCTTACACAAGGTAAAGGATATTTTACGCAAAAACAACTATCCAGAAAATCTAATTAGAAGAACAATTAACAGCCGTCTAACAATCAACAACAGGATACAGCCCGAAACACCTCCAAAACCACAAACAGCGAAATACATTGCACTGCCGTATGTCAGAAACTTATCAGAGAGAATAGGCCACATAATGAAGACCTTCGAAATCAAAATTGCCCAAAAAATACCAATAATCTATCAAGAATATACACAAAATTGAAAGCTCCAACACCACTACTTAAACAATCACACTGTGTGTATCAAATCCCGTGTTATAATTAGTAGGTATGGCCTTACTATGGCTGACCTTGAAAACCAAACCGCCGAGGCTATCCACGGAGTAGTGTTGCTAACTTCAGACAGGTTGTCAACTCGGCTAACTTCAGAGTGCGCCCCTTGCCGCTCTAACTAGCCCTCCGCCCCGCTGTGGCCCCCTCGAATCTAGGGCTCCGTTGCTCCCTGTGGCCCCCTCGAATCTAGGGACTCCGCCCCAACGCTTAGACTAGTCGTGTTGATGACTAAGGACTCCGATATGTGATTGCTAGTAACATAATTATCCACCGGATGGCGCCACCCACCCTAGATCGTTTACGTTCTAACGGTCTTTCTCCCCTTACCGCACTCGTGGTCTCCTACATTAAGGGCACGCGCCTAACTCCAGTCTCCAACACGGGGTAACTTCAGTGTGGGTCTTCTCGCCCCTCCAACTAGGGCTCCGCATCTTATAATTTATGTCATTCTAATCTATTGGATGTTTAGCCTTGATGCTACTTAAAAATTGCTCCCATGTTTAGGTAAAGAGTGTGAGTGAGTGGATACAAACCAATTTGTTCTAGATTCATCTATAGTATATTTTTGTATATGTAATTAGGTCGGGAATATATTTATTGAAGCGCTCAGATATCGATAATAATTTGATATGCATTAATAATTACCTAACCAAATTTATAATGCTACAAATTGTTAAATTATATGTTTCTCGATTATAACTGTCTATAGTGTATACCGGCATGGAATGCAGGTGTTTTTTGTCTGACTTTGACTACCTGAAAAGAAAGAGGTCGGTCTCTTAAATACCGCCCGAGGCGATTGATTATGGTTTAATTTCTTAAGTGTCATATAAATGTAAATACGGCAAAAATATAGCCATAATTGGTTCTTTATGCAATTTTGCTACAATATTAAAAGACAAACTGTTGTCTATTTCTGTCATTGTAATAGACGCTTCTACTTCTGACCCAAAACGCTAATCAGCATGCGCAGAACACTCGCCGCCGCTGTCAAATCTGGTAACATAATATAGCTTAAAATCCCCAGAAAACACGCGTTCCAAGTAAAACTACCAATTTCGACTCTAATCATGAAGTGATTATGTACCTACGTGTCCCAAATCAAGGAAGTTTGCCGCGAGTGTACCTGTTTTTATGTACTTTGGAAAATTTGCTGAACTGTCCTAACCTAAAAACACAGTAGGTATTTTGGTTTTCATGTTCACTTGCATATAATTATTCAGTTTTCAATGAATGCATACCATTCTCACACCTATCATTTATCAATTACATTTCATTTGAAACTAATTGTGCGTTTTACAAAGCAGTTGCCAACTTAATTTTGTCCTGGGGGGAAAGGCGCGCGCACATCGTGGCTATCAAAAATCAGAAGTAGAAGCGTCTATTGGGGTAATTAGGGTACAACGAACAACAGGCGTCCGACCATAAATAAACACACAAGGGATTCGGATATGATTCCTCCTGCCCCCATCATTAAGACGGTTGTAAAAGAACCCCATTTCGCTCTCTCTCTCTCTCTCTCTCTCTCTCTCTCTCTCTCTCTCTCTCTCTCTCTCTCTCTCTCTCTCTCTCTCTCTCTCTCTCTCTCTCTCTCATCTCTCTCTCTCTCTCTCTCTCTCTCTCTCTCTCTCTCTCTCTCTCTCTCTCTCTCACACACACACACACACCCACACAAGGTCGATTGTCGATTACCGGAAATCAATCTCAAAACATGTTTGAACAGGATGAAACTTGTCCGTGCGTTGGGTCACCTAGCGATAATGAGAGCTGTATGCTTTTATTAAAATCCAACACATTTTGTTTTACATAATAATAGCCTTTTACATAGCATAATACCCATTTATTAGAAGCTATTATTCTTTTAGCACTGTAACACATCTTTGAGCAAAAAACGTATCATCAAGAATTTACAGATTATTAGAATTATTTATACTTATTAAAACTCACTGGTACAGCATGTACTAAACATACTAAGATAAATAGTACATACCTACTTGAGATACACAACATACTCGTTGAGCGAAATTGTCCCTAATTCATTCACCAACTATATTAAGGATAAAAACATAGACAGCGTACATAAAAGTGTCATTTATTACCATGGTAGACCCATCATTACATAATTACAAAATATCTTGGAGCTATTCATAACACTATTTGGTATACAAGTGACACAACAAAATGGTTTAGCATACACTCTACAAATTAGTTTTCTATTTAATCTTATTCTCGCTGCTATCATCCATCAATATTTTCACGACATAACTTTAAAACGCTCCATATGACGTGTACGCAGGACGTGCACTTATTTATGAGTTTTTATAAAACATTCACGACAAAATGGTTTACCACAATCACTACAAATTAGCTTTGTATTTAAACTCCTTCTCTGTGCCGTTTTCCATCCATATTTTTGTGAAATAACTCTATAACACTCCGTACAGCGTCTGCGCACTGCTCCATTCTCTAATGTGTGTCCTTCTAAACTATTGGATGTAGCTCTATCGTAAGGTTCCACATCAACATTATCTAAATGAATAGATTCATTCTGACGTAGATTTTGCACTTGTAAACCTATGGGGTCGTCAATGGCAATTCTATCTTGAACAATATTTTTCTCTGATTTATCGATATTTTCTCGTAAATCATATGGGAATGAATCTTCAACTTCTAAATGAATAGATTGATTCTGAAGTAGATTTTGAGGATGTAAACCTTTGACATTGTCAGTAGCGCTTCTAGCTTGAACAATAGTTTTCTCTGATTTATCGACATGTCGTCGAAAACCATAAGGGATTGATAAGTACCCCGATGATTATTAAAAATTAGCCCCATGTTTAGCTCTTCAGCGGTAGAGGTATACTAAGTGAGTGTGTGCAACTTTGCAAACCAGTTATTCTAGATTTTTCTATAGTATTTTTGTATATGTAATTAGGTGGGTGGGGATACTGCGCATGGTAATAAATGCCACTTTTATGTACGCTGTCTATGTTTTTATCCTTAATATGGTTGGCGAACCAATCAGGATTCAGCCATCATTATCGCTACGTGACTCAACGCACGGACATGTTTTATCCTGTTCAAACATGTTTTGAGATTGATTTCCGGTAATCGACAATCGCCCTTATGAATGTATGCTCATTTAACTACGGTAGACGTGTGTGTGTGTGAGAGAGAGAGAGAGAGAGAGAGAGAGAGAGACAGAGCGAGATGGGGTTCTTTTACAATCGTCTTTACTAATGGGTGAATCCTATCAGAATCCCTTGTGTGTTTATTTATGGTCGGACGCATGTTGTTCGTTGTACCACAATGTACACACTTATAACGCCAAAAATAGACTAAAGTTTATCTTTTTATTTTGTTGCAAAATTGCATAAAAAACCAATTATAACATACACGCGTGACAGAAATAATTGACTGAGATAACTTAATCTCACATTGATATAAGGGATATACCTATATTTTTACCTTATTTACATTTATATGACACTTAGCCAATTAAACGTTAATCAATCGCCTCGGGTGGTATTTAAGAGACCGACCTCTTTTTTTCTCAGGTGGTCAGTCAGACAAAAAAAAAACACCTGCATTCAATCTCAGTATACACTAGAAATTTGATCCAGAAAAAAAAATAACAGTTTGTAGCATTATAAATTTGGCTAGGTAATTATTAATGCATATAAAATTATTATCGATATATGAGCGCTTTTATTTAATATATTCCCAACCTAATTACATATACAAAAATACCATAGATGAATCTAGAACAAATTGGTTTGTATACACTCACTCATACTCTTTACCTAAACATGGAGCTAATTTTTAATTAACATCAAGGTTAAACATCCAATAGATTAGAATGACATAAATTATAAGACGCGGAGCCCTAGCTGGAGGGGCTAGGTGACCCACTCTAAAGTTAACCGAGTTGGAGTTAGGCGCGTGCCCAGTAGAAGAGAACGAGCGCGGTCTGGAACGAATACGATCTACGGGTGGTGGCGCCATCTGGTAGCATGCACATACCACACACCTGAGTAATAATAAAGCGAGAGCCCTAACCGATGGAGCGGAGTCCGGAGGGGGCTCAGGGGGCGGAGCCCTAGCTGGAGGGGCGAGGGGGCCTACTCTGAACTCGACAACCTCTGGAGTTAGGCGCGTGACCCCTTGGTTGAGTACCACTGGAGTTAGGGGTCATTCAAGGTCAGCCGAACGCACGCCTCTCCTACTATAATTGTGAACAAGTATATATTGGACAAACAGAGCAACTACTTGAAGAAAGACTAAAGGGCCATAAATACGCCAAACACATAGCAGCCTTGAAAAAACATCAAGAAGAAACAGGACATAAGTTTAACTTTAATGATGTGACAGTGCTACAAAAAGAAAACAATTTAAAAGCTAGATGTGTTATAGAGACAATTAAAATTTTAAGAAATAAGAAAGCTGTAAATGATAGGTCTGATATAAATTTATCTAAATGTTACAAATTGATTCTTGATAAAAATATTATGTAAACCAGTTAATTGATTAGAATAAGTGTGTTGTCTTGTTTCAATTTGAATGTAATAAGATTGTGAGTACCACTCTTCACTTACGTTGATGTTTGGTGTTTTGTTGTAATGGCTTTTGCGTAATTGTTTAGCGTAAATACCGATTTGGGTTAAAGTTGCCAATTTGTTATAGTGACCGTTTTTGTATTCATTGAATGTAAATATCATTTTTATGTCAAACAGTTTAATCACATTGTTACGTTGGTATCGCGTTAAAGTGACATTTTACCTTCAATACAAGTATTGATTTTTTTGTGTCTAACAGTTATTTCTCGTTCGTAGGTTGGTGTTTCGTTAGAATGACTTTTATGCATACCACGGAGTAAGAAGGGAGGAGACCGCACTCTATAGGCAAAATCTGACCCAAATCACTGCACAATAAGTCCTAAAACTGTAAAGTGTGTAGACATGCGCAGTACGCACATACCATAGACAACGTATACTATAGATCGACAACAGTCGGCTTTGGCTGTGACCCGATTTTTCTGCGCGAGGGAGATAGAAGAGAGAGAGAGGGGTCACGCCACTCTCAAACAGAGATGGCGCTGATACTCTACCGCCTCAAAGAATCCTACATTATCTACGTGCAATTTATAGGTTCGGAAAATAAAAAGCGCGCTTTTCAAATTGACGTCTTGTCCAATGTACATACTTAACCAATATTGAAATGAATCTGTCGTCGGTAGAAACACAAAAACTAATGTATCTACGATGACCGACTTATTTAAATACAGGTTTGCTATCGTATGCAGATTAGACAAGCCGTACTGAATAATTAAATTTTAATCAAACGTTTTGCAGTGCAGATTTGAATTAATAGAAAATTATATCAAAAAAACGCATCTTTTTGTTTCACCCACATAACTAAAATCCTATGGTTTCAATGTATATAGATGGTGGGCAAAATAAGACGCATACATTAACCTTTAATAATAATAATACATATTTATTTCCTAAAAATACATATATATATATATATATATATATATATATATATATATATATATATATATATATATATATATATATATATATATATATATATAACATATACATATACAGTTAACGAATATTTTAAGATCTAAATCATTTTATACCTACAGTGAATGAGTATTTGACAGGCACATCGCGCCTATAATTATGATAATATTTAACTTGTGCTCATTTTGTTTTTCGATTTTGAATTGTACCATTGTATTGTTCAAATAATACCCCATACGTTAGTGTCGGTTTTATATACCTATGTTCATTGTAGAATTTCCGTTTGGCTTTTCTGCCAATTGCTATTATTATTAAATAAATTATACATTATAAATACGACACAAAATACGTTTTTTAACTGTTTATCACATATGATTGCTGTTTAGCAACATAGACGGGCTTAGTATGTAAATTAAATTTTTACCTTGTTAGCACCAACAAAAACTATAGTTCCTATAACAATAATCGATAACAGAATATATAATCAGAATGGGTCATTTAACAATAAGCACTAACTATTGTAGAGTTTATAAATCAACCAACCTAAGTTTGTAGTAAACTCAAATTAATTAATTAATGTAACCTATTTAACAATTATTGTCAGCTTACCCGCCAGTTTTTTTTTAAATTTAATAGCTAAGCAATATTTATACCCCCCAAATTTACTGTGGAGAGGGTATAATGAGTTTGCCACTACATTTGTAACACCCTTAAGGAGCGTGGCAGATATAGACATATATACACTGTGGGCAAAAAAAACGGTACAAATTCTTAATCACTCGTATTTCCAATAATATTTAGTCAATAAGTCATAAATTTCCTTTAAAAACAAATTGCTTGTTGTGTGAAGATTGAAACCATACCATATTCGCAATAACAGAACGTTTCAATGCAAAGTTATGTTGCTCTATGTTTGGTTATGCAACATTTCTGATAACATCGGGCCAATTTAATGTGAAATGAAAGGTGTAATAAAATTAATAGGTAATGACATTTGTTTTCTTTTGATCAAAAGGGACAGTAGAGATGTTATAGCACAGGGTGATTTTCAGGGTGATTTTCTCGATGATTTACAGGGTGATTTTCTCGTATACCGGGTGAAATTTTGAACCATCGTTTTTTACTGTTTTTACTCAAAAAAGAAGTGGAATTGCGAATATGTATTTGATCAGCATTGACAACTGAATCGATTTAGCTGTGTCGGATGGGTACACGATAACTGCCATAATTTTGAAGTAATTGATCTGAAATTTGGTATACAAGCCTATCTCTTAAAAGTATGGACAAATTCGTGAATGGGCAAAATCGGTTCATGTTTTTAAATTTTACGGTGGGGTATTTTAACTTCAGGACGGCTGAAGATAATTTTCTTATTAGTTTTCTTGTGAAACGACAATAACCACTATTTCTTTGATGTATTATCGATTGTATTTTTTAGCATTTAATTGTACAGTGCCCGTTTAAACACGGTTAATGTTATCAATCACTTACTTTTATCAGTTTTGCCAAGAACGGTCGTATAATACCAAACAAAAAAAATAAATTTTGAAAAAAAATACTGTAATTTTGATCTGTTAATATTTTACGATTTTTAACGAATTAAGAAGCAGTATGTAAGCAGTTAGTATGTAGACTAGAAACGGGGCAGACCTAATAGGTCTGCGCATCGCCTAGACGGGTAGATCGCCGATACAGGTAGAACGCCGATGCGGGTAGATCGCCGATGCGTGAAGAACGCCGATCCGGGTAGATTGCCGAGTCGGTAGATCTCCGATCCGGGTAGACCGCCGATCCGGGCAGATCGCCGATCCGGGTAGATCGCCGATACGGGTAGATCGTCGAACCGGGTAGATCGCTGATCCGGGCAGATCGCTGATCCGGGCAGATCGCCGAGCTGGGCAGATCGCCGATCTGGGCAGATCGCCGATCCGAGTAGTTCGCTGATCCGGGTAGACCTCCGATCCGGGTAGAACCCGGATCCGGGTAGTTCGCCGATCAGGATAGATCGCCGATCCGCGTATATCGCTGATTCGGTACAGCAAAGTCACGACTTCGTCGCGACTTTGCATATTGTCTATATCACCGAAAACTATAGGTTCTCAACCGATCTGTCGTACTGGGCAAAATGTTGTCAAAATGTTTGAAAAATAAAAGAACACAAATCTAAAACAACCAAGCAATATATATTATGAGTAAAAAGCTTCATATGGTTTTTTTTTCTTTCATTCAAGGCCTAAAACAAAATGTGTGACCTTTTTTGTCAGGGGATAACCTTCAGAAGGCCGCGGCTGCGGTTAAATATATGATACTATAAGCTACCGTTTAAATATATTTGTAATATACTAATGTTCATTTTCTTCTGGATATTTGATTTTTTTTTTCAAATATAACTATTTGAAATATTTTTACATTTCTTAATTCTAAGATTATTTTCAAAAATTAAGAATCACTTCTTTTATAAAACGAATTATTTTTTAATTATAAGCAGGGATGTTATAAAAGCATTTTTTGTTATTTTTAACGAAATAAACATGTTTTTTTATAAAATGATGTGTAAAACATGTTTTAAACATGAAATAAAAGATGTTTTAAATCACATACAAAAAAAACAATAAAAACATTTTAAATCACGCAAAAATTTTATTTTTCAGCATTTTAATCGCCTACTTTTCATTAAACTGTTTAAACACGTTTAAACAAAATAGTTCAAACAAAGTATTTGTTTTAAAACATGTTGAAAAACCATTTTAAACAAACTGTTTTAAACATAACAACTGTTGGTATAAACAATTAATCAAAATTTGTGCCGAAACAATTAAACAGAAATAATTTTCAAAAAATTTTCTCACAGGTTTTTTTTTGTTTTAAAGAAGGAATCAGGTAAATATATTTATAATATATACGGTGTTCATTGTTAAAACTTGGTAAATTTTTTTTCTAATGCACACGCATTATGTATATCTTTAAATTTTTTAATTCCAAGATCAATTCTAAGAATTTTTTATAGAAATCATTTTTTATAAAATTACATATTTTCTAGTTATAAGCAATTAATCAAAACTCATGAAATTACATTTTAACCAAACGAATTAAAAATAAGAAAACGTAACAAAAAAATTAAATAGAATTAAATTAAAAGTTGAAACTGCCAAATTAAAATAAATTTGTATGTATGTGGAGACACATTCTTAATTTGGGGTTTTGCTTATAATTAAAAAATAACGAATTTTATTAAAAATAATACCTTCAAAAAATTATGTTTTTTTATAAAATGTTTTTTAACGGAACAATGTTTTTAAACACTACGCAAGTTCTAACTTTTAAACATGAAATAAAACATGTCACACACAAACAAAACAGAGATTAGACACATTTTAAATCACGCAAATATTTTATTTGTCGGCATTTTAATCGGCGTCTTTTCACGCTGTTCAAATTTCGGTAGTTTTAAAATCGTTTAAAACACAACACAACAAACTGTTTAAACATTTTTAAAACAAAGCTTAAATTTGTTTTAAAACATGTTAAAAACACTGTTTTAAACATAACAACCGTTGGTATAAACAATTAATCAAAATTTGTGCCGAAACAATTAAATTTTCTAACAGGTTTTTTTTTTTTTTAAAGTGGCTAACAGCTAAATGTATTTTTAATATACAGTGTGTCTCACGGGACGTTGGATTGTATGGGTACTTTTGTTACTATTAGAGATAGAAGGTCGGTTAAATGGGCAAAGTAGTGCATATGTGCTCTTTCATAATCTGTTCAGAAAACAGTTGAGTTCTAAATGGCTTCCAAGCTACTTTGAAAAACCAAAAAACGTTATTTTTTAATTATGGTCGTAACTTCTTTATTTGTGATCCTATCAAAAAGGCATTTTTTATTATAAAGGCACTTTTTTGTCTACAATTTGATTATGTCAGTTTAAAATTTAAAACACACAAATGACAAATATGTCCTTTTGTTCAAATAATAATAATAATCTAGTTGCATAAATTGAGAGTTTCCACCATTACTACAATGATCTGTATTAAAATTATTACTACTAATAAGATAACCAAACAAGCATTCGGCAAAACCATAGACATAAAACCAGCGACGGTGGCGCCCAACAGTGGAGAAAACTGAACTTGTCTGTGATAGATAAATGAGGTTATGTTGTGTTTACAACTATCACGACAACTATGGTGGTAATAATAACCAAAAACAACGTCGATCAGCACCCTTAACGTTGTTATAAAGATATAACAATCAAGTAAACTTACCGAATGTAGTGTTTTCGTAATAAACACAATAAGTTAACAAATAACCTATCTATCACAGAACCACCATATTGATGAATCGCAGCGCCACCTATAGTCCGTGATTTCTCCGAATATAAACATTTGTTGTGTATTGCAGTTACCTGTAATACGTGCGTTACCGACTGTTATGTATTGTAACTACAGATATTACAGGTAACTGTACTATCTGAGTTACCGACCGTATGTATGAAGGTTAGGACATGCGGAACCGAATGTTGTACCGTAACTAAGTGAAGCGAATACAATAAACATTATAGTAAACTGTTAGTTTCATTTGATAAAGAAACACAATATTAAAATAAATAACATGTTCTTTACCAACCAACTGGATTTTGATGACAATAATTATTGTCCTTGAAGGAAAGTAGATCACTGTTTAGTATTAATGGTATTATCCTTGATTATACCATAATAAGACTATCGTAACTCAAGTGCAATCCCTATGTAGTTACTATAGTCTTCGGTGCATGGGTCGAATTATATAACCAAGAGTATTATACATACTTACCTATTGTATTAATTTACTAATGTATGCATAAACTACTATTTGTTTAATGCAAGTTTGACAATATTTGTAGAAAATTTGAATACATCCTGCATTAATTTCATGAGAACATAATATCAAAGAATATAAAAAAAAGAATATAAAATAACAACATTTAAAAATTGATTAGACGTTTATTTGAAAAAGTTCCATTGTAAAGATTGTATGCAATTATAAAAACATTAATTCAGATAAATATAAGGTCATTATAAATGCTTGTAGTCGAAGTATGCCATGAAATCAAATGTAAATATTGCTGGTTGCCGCTCTATTTGAATCAAACCACTGTTAATGTAAGAATGTATAGGTTATAAAAAACCATTTACAAAGCTAACAAAATTAAGTTTAGTATATTTGGTTGCATATGTGGTGCAAGACTTTTTTGCGCACATAGTACATGCCATTTTGAGTAGAGTATCATATACAAAACAAAAATAAATCAAGATTCATAACAAAACAATGCCAAAACGAAGAAACAATAATATACGAAAGCCATAAAAATACAAAATAAATAAATGTAGGAATAAACAAACAAATCCATAAATAAACTTTCAACTAACACTTTTAACATTTAAATTTGAACATTTAATTAATAAAACATTGGTTACCTTTGAGTTTTCTGCCAATTAAATATCATTTTGAGTAAAAGTTTAAAACACATATCAAACAATGGAAAAACCAGCAATATACACCAAACAGTATAATATTACAATAATAAAAAGTAAATAAACTAAAGAACAGAAATTAAATGCAAAAATAAATCGAATAAAAATAAAAATATCAAATTAGTCCATATGAAACATTACCATTTACTGTTGTTTTTTTTTTTTTTTAGCAAAGTAAATGTTATTCCAAATAAAAAGTTTGCTTTGAAGTTAAGTATCTGTTTTTCAATTCTTTATAGAGTTACAGAAATGTAAACTACTAATAAAATAAAGAAAATAACAAACTAAAATTTATCACAAACAATAAAAGTACATAGAAATCCCATGGAACTTTAAGTGTTCTTTTTTTAGAAAGTACATGTCATTCTGTGTGAAGTATGATTATTCATAAAATTACAGAAGTATGATATATTAGCAAAACAAAGGAAAATGAAAATTCATATGATATATATGACTGAGATGAAATATACAAAAACAAAGATAAAATAACACATGAGAGCCATACAAATAACAAAAAAATAAATAAATTTAAGAATAAACAATGAAATCCATAAATAAACTTTCTACTAAAACTTTTTACTGAGTAAAAACTTGAATGTGAGCATTTGATTAAATGAAAAAATTTGATTGAAAAAAATTTAATACAATTTTCAAAAAGTGAATATTAACAAATACTGCAATAAAAGTTTGATATTTAAGTTTGTTTTAATTTATAAAATCAGATTACTATAAAGACAGAAATGCTAGCTGCAATAAAAAAACAGCTTGCTTTCTCAATTCCATAAAAAGTTAATCATTAAAAATATTACCAAAATAGAAATCTCAAAAATACTCAAATCAATATACTCAACCACCGTTCTTCAAAACAAAATAATTACACCCCATTTAAAAATATTCTAAGCAATGTTTTCTCTTCACCTTTTCTATATATCTTAATATTTTTTACAATTCGTCCTTACTAATAAAAAAAAGGCTAGAGGAGATGTTCTTTATCAAACAGTTTATTTTATATTTTCTCTCTTTTCTAAATTTATGCAAGTTTTTAGTAGGTCAAATCTGATGTGGTAAATAGGATAGGCAATTAATTATTTACCACCCTATGTCGCTGAAATTTGTATAATTTAATAAATTATCTCTACTTCAAATGAATTGATATTATGTAAAACTTCCACGTTTTTCATCTTCGTAAGACTATAATGGAATAAGTTTAATATAACTTATAAAAACAATAACTGAACTAAACTTTAACTGGCAGTGATTATTTCAATTATTCTATTGATACTCTGACACAGCCCATATTATAATTTACTTTTATAATCTACATATTTCTGTCACCATTTTAATGTCCCATAATAATTACTTTTTAAAGGTTTTCGCTCGTACACTTTTCCACGGATTTCTTTCTCTCTATCTTCATATTACTCCAATACTGCTGTTTTCGTGTTTCTCAAACATTTCTATTCATATTATCTGGTCCAAATCGCAGACTTTTCAAGCACGTTTTCCACGTACTCCTCGTTGATCTTGCATTGGGCCACACAGTCTTCATCGAAGATTTTTGTTGAACTGGCTACCTAGTAAATTGGTAAAAAATAAAATTAAAATATGAATTTAATAAACAAATAAATCCCCATGATATTTGTTTGTTTTTTAAAAGTTTTTCTGAGTAAAAAGATTGATATATGGTTATTTTGTTACAAAAGTTTGAAATATTAGCAAAATAAAGGAAAATACAAAATGAAAATTCATATCAAACTATGCAAAAGCGAAAACAAAATAAGTAAAAAAGGAAACCATAAAAATAATAATTTTAAGAACAAATAAATCCATAAATCTGAATAAATATGAACAAAATAAGCAGATTCTGTTGTTTTCACTTTGATCAAAAAAATTACACATCAAAATACATACCAAAGTTGCACACTTCTCAATGTTTTTTGAAGGTTAGACTCGTTGACGTATCACCATTTGTCGATCTTTCGCTTTCGGCAATTCAAGCATTAATTCTCTTGGACAATTCAGGGATGCACTTTGAACTTTGCCTTCGTGCGACTTCCTTGGTGCCTTCCGGAGAGGTTACTGTGAACGTTACGCGTGAAGAAGCTCTTCGAAGTGTCATCGTCACATCGACAACGTCAACTTTAACGAAGCGCATAAATGTCCCTCTTCGGTTAGGCCCTTCCACCAGAATATATTCAGTCCACTGTCACTTTCCGCCCCTCTAAACACCCAACCGCCATCTCGATATACTCTACGATGGCAATTTCGGTGAAAGAACTTGCTTTCGTCGATTTCTACAATCATGGATGTGCGATCTTCGTTTAGGCCACCAATTCTCGCAGGGTTATCATCGATTTCACTCGGAAAGTCTATTACCGTGTAAATAGAATCTGGTCCAAGGTTTACCTTTTGGGCAATACCGTTCAGAGAGCTATTCCTCGTCTGTATGTAAATCTTTTGCACAAGCTTTGCTATAGCCAAACGAACCTGAAAAAAAGGAATTGGTTCTATTGATGGTCGTACTTGCATATTTATTTAATACAACAAAACAAAATCCACAGGTAATCTAACCTCAAACTTCTTCCGTGCAGGAAAATGGTGTTTAAGCCAAATCAGGCTTCTCTCTGACACAAGTCACTGTCTTTTAACGTATCACTTGAATTAAAATGCCCGGTAACCAGTAATAAACACCTAGAAAAGGCTCTAAACACCATCTGCTACTTATACGTTGTTGTATTGATACTCACTTGAACCACAAACGTCATCTCAATGGTTCTTCTTCTTCTTCTTCTTAGTTCTTTGGTATATGGACCCTGTTATAGCCATTCAAACGGCAGTCGCAGCTAATGTAGATGAATATTTATATGCATTGTAATACCTTGTATATGCGGTATACCGTATATGCCATGTATGATCTAAGCACAGAGGGATCTTACTTAGCTTTGTCACGCGGACTTGCCTTGGCCTTGCAGTTGCCTTACATTTTGCATGGTATGGTTATGTTATTGTTTTGACAGATCGGTTACGGTAGTACCAACCGACTTAACTTAGGGCCTTTTCATATGCAATGATAGTTGTCAATTCGAGCTCCTAAAGGCACTCAATCTCTAAAATCCACGTACCTAAAATCGCAAAAAACATTCGGTTTAGTTAAACAATAAATATATCAAAATACGAAATATGATTGAGGTCGGGTGGAATACCTACATTTTTACGCTACGAAAAGCCATGCTTTCCCCCGGCACATGTCCATTATTTTCCGTTGGAAATTCTTCAAACTAAAACTTATTATAGTCGCGTAGTTACCCGGGAACGCCTGCGACAACATTTTATAACATTTTCTGGCCGCTTTTTTAGCCATTTAGACCAAAACGATTGCAGTAAGACGAATAGCGTTGTCATTTTCAGCATGATACAGAGGATCTGTCAGTTTATTGAGCCGTCGTCATGGAGACTCTAGTAGAAGTACAGCCACAAATCGATATGCATAAATTGACTCAAATTGAAGGAAATAAATTCGAAAACTTGGCAAAATATCGACAAATAGATTGGCCTACGCGATAGAGCTTTCTGTTTTGAGCAATAAATGTCGCGGTTGACCGCCCATCGTTGCTTCTCCTAGGATCCTTTGAAAACACAAAGGGTAAAATTTTCGGGCAAGTGCCGAACGGAGTGTACCCACTCCAACAAATTTTTGCAATGTAATTCAAACGGCGAAATTGCCGTACGTCGATTTTTCGCTAAAAATTAAGAGAAATGGGCGCTAAATCCGCAATTCGCGAGTCTACACAGCAGCGAAACGGCATTTTGAAGGCAAAACCGCGGCCGCGTCCGCGGTTTCGCGGTTTTCGCGAAGAAAGACGCGAAAATCCAGCGTTTAGACGTCGTTGATTTTGTCTTTTAGTTATTATGATAATGTGAATTTTGTATTTGGCCAATTTATATTAAACCTTTTACTGATTGAATACTTCTTATTCTACATTTATGTTTAATAAATTTATTGTGAGCGGCTACTTTGACAGGGTCATTTAATTTTGTGTCCAAACCTTTCAAAATTTTGTTTACATTATTTATCCAAACGTGCATGTAAAAATTAAAAAAAATGTTGTTAAAAATTTGCATTAAGTTGGGATGGTCTTCACATGCTAAATGATACGGTAACAATTCGTTTAAAGTGTTAATAGTTTTTGTTTTTAATTTAGTATTTATGCACTGTTTGGGAATAATTTTATCGATGATATTAATGGCTTTATTAAAAACATGCAGAAATCGAGCATTTGGCCGCTGTAGACATTTTGCATTATATGCTCTCATGTTTATTAAGGTATGTTCTGCCAACATATCTTGTGTTGTCAACTCGAGTAGACATTTTTTACATTTTTTTGTGCGCTTATATATGCGATCTGCTACACACCCTGCTATGTAAGCACGAGTGAATTGTGCCACATTACTTATCTCTGCAGTATCTTCTGTTATATATTGTACATCGGGCCCAATTCCTTCTTCTCTATATTCCGGCTGTGATTGTGATGTTTCGTCAGCGATGTCATCCATCAAAAAATGTTTTAGAGTGCTTAAAGCACCCTGTGAATCGTCTTCTTCACAATTAGCTCCCGGCGAATGCGGTGACATAAAATTGTTTATAATTAAAGTCTTAAAACTATTCACAAATGATGTTGACGTCGGGTTGACATTCCTTGCCCCATGCATCCTTATGCAGCCAAAGAAATTTTCCAGTGGATCTTGATTTAGATTCCTTATCGCTAAATGCTTAAATCCGGTTTTTTCGAGGTTCTTCCATAAGTAGGATATGCCTTTAATAGTTGTTATCCAATTGTGGATTGTAGGTGGAATAAACAGCTGTCCGTTGGGTTTAATAAATTTTATGGACCGCAACACATGAATCGCTTCTTGCCAAAAAGATAGGTGTTGCGAACCATTCCGCACGGCACATCGTAGATCTTTGCCTCCTTGTGGATATGGCGTTGTACCGTTTACGGAATCAAATAATTGATCACCGAAGTGTAATAATTCAGCTGTTCCAGCTGCCCCTTCTGTAAGTAACCCTGGTGCTAAAAGAAATATTCGTTATTATGGGAATGAATTAAATTGATGATGTGAATTACGTACCAATCCTTACAAAACCACGCATCGTTGAAGAAACTCGATGAGAAAATACTTGAGCTGCATTAGCGACCTTCATTTTCTTAATTTTCGCTTTTGTTACGTGAGCTTCGGTGAGCTTATTTAACATTTTTGTGTCCTTATCCCCTACATCTAGCTCATAGAGTTTTTGGATATCTTTCCACGATGCTCGCATTTCTACGTTACTTCTTACAAATTTTACGTCGTATTCTAATAAATTGTTTCGAAGTCCTTTCAATAAATGTGGGGGATCAAAGAGTGGCACTATCTCTCTTGACTTTATTTGAAAACCAAACATTCTATTCTCAATGCCAGCCCTTTTGCATTCCCTTTCAGTCGCTTCTCTCAGGATCTTAATCGCCTTTGAATTGACCGACAACTGATCGCACACTGTGGCGATTACCTCGAGACCAATGTCGAAGAGTTCTGAAATTATGTCTTTCAGGTGGCGAGTAAGATCGTCTGCCTTCATTCCGTGCTCAGAAAACGAGTACGCAATCGGTTGTTTCCATTTTCGTCGTACACCCCTGACCATAAAGACCATCACATGATCAACAAAGGCAACCTTCCTATATAAGCCACAATCTTGGAACCCGTCAATCATGTCTTCCTTCTTATTGTATTCCAAGGCCGGTTCTATGCTCATCTCGTCGAACATTAACACGCAATGACGGTCGAGTGGGGACATTTTACTAACTTGGTCTGCAAGAGTTTTCATAATGTGAGCATTTATGCCGGGCCTGAATCTAACCCTGTTGAGGAGTTTCACTAATGTACGTCTGCTAGGAAGAGCAAACGTTTTCTGCAATAATCTGTAGCCCCTAGGGCTTTGCTTCAACAGGGTCAAACCGTACACCTTATCATTGAGACTGAAACGCCTACCCCGACTTCTTTTCGGTTGATGTTGCAATTGCCCCATAACAAAATTGTAGGTGGTTTTATTTAAAGTTGCCTTTAGGTAACTGCTTGTCATCGAAAACAAAAGGGCTTTGTTAATAGCAACTTTGTTGCTTGCGTTCTGCCTTACTAAACGCTGATTAGTGCGCTTCAAAGTCTTTGCAACTGCGTACAATTGTCTTGGATTGGCACGTAGCGTCTTTGATAGACGTGGAATTCTACGAATACCTATTTTTTAAAATGATCAAAAATTTAGTTTTTTTTTTTTCACATATCTAAATATCTATTACCCTGCTTGGAAGTCAATTTTAGTGCATTTGCATCTGAGCTGGTCTCTACTAAGTGTCCTGCAGCCTTAACTGGTGTCGTAAGCAAAGAACCTATGGAAACATTATTATATACAAAAATTTTGTGTGCAAAGACTTGAGACTCACCGTCATCTAAAGCTCTGCCTAACTCAATGTCATGGGAAAGGATGGGGTAGGTTGGTGCATCCGCCATATGTACGTCATCAACAAATGAATCTGAAACAAAAGTGTACACTTGTTTCAATTGTGTCTGAATATAATATATGTTGTTAAGCCTTTGTTACTCTATCATTCTGAAGATAATTAGGTTTAGTTTAGTTAAGTCATACCTTCTGTTAATAATGCTGAAGGAACTTGAAGATGGGACGATGTTGGTTCATCTGTCATCTCTTCGGCTTCAAGCATTGCTACTAAAACACAAGTGCGAAAGAATAAAAATATGTAATTATCATATTAAAATTTTGAATAATAGAATATAATTATACAATATACATTGTAGTTTTATTGATAATTTTGCAATTCTGTTATTCTTAAGTTAATAAGTTTTACTTCAGATAAATCTTACCTTCTTCCAATAGCATGGAATTAACATGGCTCGATGTTGAGAAATCCACCTCGTGATCATCAGTGATCATCAGTGATGTAGAATGACCTACGCAAGCAAAAAATACATTATGAAACCAATTGTACCAATAAGCAGCAGATATACAGGGTGTCTCAACAGTGTGACCTCGGAAGATTGTGCCTCTGTTAATGAAGATATTTCAAAACTGATTTCACACATATATACAGAACGCCGACGCGCATATTTAAAAATTATTAGCTTGTATAGAGGTAGTCCATAAGGTAGCACCAACCCAAACTTGTTTTTTTAAATGAAACAACTTATATTTAGCACAATTTTGAATTCCTCGCAAAATTATACGACAATGAAAAACTAGTAAGAAAATTATCTTCAGCCGTGCTGTAGTTAAAATACCCCCACCCTAAAATATTTAAAAAAGAACAAGTGACCGATTTTGCCCATTCACGAACTTGTCGTTGCTTTTTAAGAGATTAGCTTGTATACCAAATTTCACATCAATAACTCCAAATTACGACAGTTATCGTGTACACAGACGGACAGACAGATGGACATAGGTAAATCGATTGAGTTTTCAATGCAGATCAAATCCATATATGGGGGTATAATAACATTACCTACCCTAAACTTTATATTTTTTGATTTATTGGCATTTTTATGGAAAAACACCAGTCTAAGAAAAATTGTATATCTCAATACCTGTTTTTATTGCGTTGTTATTGCGTTTATTTATCATTGTTGTAAAATTTTGCGAGGAATTCAAAATTGTTCCGAAATATAGGTTGTTTTGTTTAAAAAAACATAAGTTTGGGTTGGTACTACCTTATGGAACGCCCTGTATTCACGTTGATAAAGAGCGCCTCAACGTTCTGTATATGAGCGAAATCAGTTTTAAAAAATCTTCATTAACAGACCACAATCTCCCGAGATCGCACTGTTGTGAGACCCTGTACAAAGTTACATAGTACTGATAGTACATCGGGACTTGGGCTACATACCTCCTAAACACTGGTCAGGAATCGCACCTTTCTTTAAATTTGTTTTGCAGGTTGTTCTATCGTAGTTTGGTACTTTCCAATTTACAGAAAAGTGCAGGTCACAAACTCGATAGTTCTTCCTGACTCGAATAACTTCTAAGTCCAACAAATCCTCTCGATGGACTTGTTTTAACCATAATCTAAAGAGCTGTAATGAAACTTAAGTAAATTTGATGTTACTTAGCCCAAGTAATAGTAAAGTGATTTATCTATTGTGGAGAGCATTAACGAACATAATACAAATAACTACTTTATCTCTACTTGCATTTGGATCCTTAGGCAAAGTATGCATACGCGTTTCTTTTCCGGTTGATGGGCAAGCCCGAACACAGCAGTGAAAAACCATCTTCAAAATAATTTGAATTCAAACTGGATGCACTAGTCACTATGGTCACTACTACGCATGTGTCACCATGACAAATAAATTCTTGCGGATCGATAATACAATGATAATAAATTGCCGATATTATCGACAGAGCGACATCAACGACATCTAGGTTTGCGAGTGGCGGAAGATAAATTGGGATCTGTCAAAAGTGCCGGAGTGCTAGCCGCATGGCACATACTGCTCTCATTCATAACTTGAGCGACGAATCGGCCTGTCAAAACGTATGGTTGTGAGCAGTTGTGAAGTTATGGTGGTTATGTCGTCTAGTCACTAGTGAATACGATTATTTTATTATATGTTTTTGTGTTTTCAAAACATATTTATCCGCAAATTCTGATAAACAGCAACTTTTCTTGATTTTAGGGTAATCCTCAAGCTTCTGTAGACCAACAGTTGTTTTATTTCCATTCGTATAGCCGCAAGTCGTAGAAGTTAAACCTATTTTGTAAAGTTTTCATTAAAAATAAGTGAAACAAAATTCTGTATAACTTCTTTCAACAATTTTAACATTCTGTTGATAATTTTTGAAACTTAACCTCACCATATGCTCACCATACTGACAATCGTCGCTACGCAACTCACATCACATGGGTCAAGTCAATTTATGAATGAGAAAAAAGAGATAGCAATATGTGCGCACTGCGCATATCCACAAACTTGGCCGTTTTTCGCCCGTACTTATCATGCAGTCATTTGGGTCAGATTTCAAATCATATGAACGGTATCTGCGAACTCCTCCCTTCTTACTCCGTTATGCATACCTTTCAATGTAAATATTGATTTTTTTAGTCAAACAGTTTTTTCGCCGTTATTATATTGGTATTTTGTTAGAGTGAGATATCTTTCGATGTGTTTCGGTGTCGTTTCGCCACCATTTTAGTTACTCTGTGAACAAGACGCGAATTGCGTCGAAACGTTAGAAAAAATATACTTTAGTTAAGTACACGTTCTTAATTCTGAAATAGCCTCTATCCCCAAAAATAAAACCGTTCGTATATATATATATATATATATATATATATATATATATATATATATATATATATATAAACTTGAAGTTATGGAAGAGGGAGGGGAGGCGTGCGCCACTCTATGTGACTTGTCGAAGGCATTTGACAACATACAACACAGCATCCTACTAGGGAAAATCGAGCAGTATGGAATTAGAGGAAACGCATTACAAATTATCCAATCATATCTCAGCGACAGACACCAAGCAGTATTTGTACATAGACAGAGCAGCAACTTTTTACCATTACAACGAGGCGTAGCCCAGGGCTCCTTAGTTGGTCCATTACTCTTCAGCTTGTACATCAATGATCTACCCGAGAACCTAGCTGGTGATTGCGTGATGTATGCAGACGATACTACTCTACTTAGTAGCGACTTGGACCCCATCTCCCTCAAGCAAAAAGCAGCACTGACGATGCAAGAGGCAGAAAGGTGGTTTACTGAAAATGGGCTCCAGTTGAATACCGAGAAAACCGAGATTATTACCTTTACGACAAGTAGAAATACAGAGCGCATAGCAACATCAGTGAAGCTATTAGGTATCACATTAGATACTCGACTCACATGGAAGGACCACACTCAAGTACTAGCATACCAACTCTCAACTGCTACCTATGCTATCCTCAGAATGCGACAAATAGTAGGAAAATCTGCGGCGCTCACGGCCTACTACGCTCTGTTTCATAGTAGGATGTGCTATGGACTACGTCTTTGGGGTGCATCTAGCCATGCAGCAAAGATCTTTACGCTTCAAAAGAAAGCCATCAGGATAATTGAACAAGCGGCGCCAACCACACATTGCCGGCCACTTTTCCAAAAGTATAAAATCCTAACTACCGCTGGGGCATATCTATTCCAACAACTTTCCAAAGCGAGAGAAGAACTCCCAACCCTCCGTACCAGATGTGAAGACACAGGACGCGTACTGAGAACAGGGGAGCATATCTCAATCCCACACCTTCGTACAAAAACAACATCAAACGAGCACATTCATTACAACCTCCTCAACGCACTCCCACTTCAGTGGCAGCGAAAAGTCACACACCAATTCAAAAAGGATTTAAAGACGCTTCTTATACAACAGTCATTCTACACACTGGCAGAGTATATGGAATTCATGAACAATTGCGTGCAGCATTCCTATCTGCAGCTTAGTTTGACTTTTTTGCAATACTTTTATGTTACATTTATTATAATAGTATTTCAGCAAAATAAAAACACTATACTATACTACTATACTATATATATATATATATATATATATATATATATATATATATATATATATATATATATAATAAACTTTATTTGCCGTGGGATCCAAGTTGGACATTGACAATGGTCACATTACAGTAATAAATAAACTGGCCACTGAAGGCCAATGATAAACAATTTAAAAGAAAATGCAGAAATGTGCAAATTAATAACATACATACAAAAAAATACAAATACAAAATCAATTCTAAGCAACGGCTGTCGCGTCCAAATATTCCCTAACCGAATAAAACGAATGGGCAAGCAAATATTTCCTCACCCCTTTTTTAAATAAGCTTAAGCTTGATGCAGCCCCCACCACTGATGGGAGAGCATTGAATGTTTTCACTATCATGTACATCGGACCGCTTTCAAAAGCCGAAGACGCGTGCTGAGGCACCGCAAGCTGTAAAGCACCCCTCGTTCTTACTGACGTTGATACATCCCCGTTACGTCTAAACGCATTCATGTTCTTTTTATAAAAACATAAGAGCCTGTAAATGTACAAACAGGGAAGTGTTAGCATGCTTTGTTGTCTGAAGTAATCTCTACATGACTCCCTATAGTCCAGTCGCAGCATGCATCTCAAAAATCGCTTTTGATTGCGAAATAACGCAATAGCATGAGGAGATGACCCCCAAAGTATAATGCCATACGACATGATGGATTCAACGTTTGTATAGTAGTAGTTTTTAAAGCTTCTATTGACACAATGTCCCTTAATCTATACATGGCGTGATAAGCTCTATTTAATTTTTTGACCGTATATTCAATGTGCGTTTCCCAGCCCAGATTATTCTGAAAGAACACCCCCAAAAACTTAGTCGAATCACTTAGCGGGACTGATGCACCCGACTCTCTAACCAGAATCGACTGATTCGGTAACTGTAATGACATGTGAAGCAGTGAGGTCTTGGAGTGGTTCAGCAACATTCCGTTATCAATACACCACCCAGTCATATTCTTAACAGCCTCAGACGCAAGCACAGACAGTCCACTCATGTCAGAATGCGAAACAATCAGACTCGTATCATCCGCAAACTGATACAAGCTTCCCATACCAATGCGCCGCCGAAGGTCGTTCATATACATAAGAAACAAAAGGGGGCCCAAAATAGATCCCTGAGGGACACCCCTATTCAACATTGACGAACTCGTGCCCACAACCCCATCTACACTTACTCTTTGACTTCTTCCCCGTAAATAGGACTGTAAGAGCTCGATCGCAACACCCCTAACACCCAGTGACTGCAACTTTAAGAACAACCGCCCGTGAACGTAGTGTCGAATGCACTCGAAAGATCAAAAAATATAGCTGCAACACAGCTACGCTTGTCTATATTTGCCAGTATATTAGTTTGAGCCTCAAATAACGCGGACTCACATGACAAGCCCGGCACGAAACCGAACTGGGAGGACGAGATGACGCCGCACCCAGAAAAAAATCGATATATATATATATTTCTGTGTTCTCTTGCTTTTAATTTGTTTATATCGTTCCAAATGTTTGTAAATGTGTCAAGTAGACGAGTGCGTTGATGTGTTGCTTGTGATTATGTCGATTTCTCGCAGCAAGCTTTTGTCCTACTCTATGTGTAAGTAGTAACTATTTTTGTTCACTGTTTATAAATGTGTAGACTTTTATACTGACTGAAGCCTGTGTTTTGTTTCAAATAGCTTGTTCCTGAAGAAGTTTTTAATAAAGACGAAAATTTGAACGTATTTAAT